>JBBAXF010000107.1:80503-141019 GCA_037837765.1 Delichon dasypus | reverse complement strand
AGTGAAATATCCTGAATTTATCCCAAATTTTCCAAATTTAATCCAAATTTTGCCAGTGAAGTATTCCAAATTTAACCCAAATTTTCCGAATTTAATCCAAATTGGCCCAAATTTATCCCGGTGAAATATCCCAGACTTAATCCCAAATATCCCAAATTTATCCCTGTGAAACGCCCCAAATTTATCCCAAACATTCCAAATTTATCCCGGTGAAATATCCCGAATTTAATCCCAAATATCCCAAATTTAGTCCCAAATATCCCAAATTTAATCCCAAATTTAATCCCAAATTTAGTCCCAAATATCCCAAATTTAGTCCCAAATATCCCAAATTTAATCCCAAATTTAATCCCAAATTTAATCCCAAATTTAGTCCCAAATATCCCAAATTTAGTCCCAAATATCCCAAATTTAATCCCAAATTTAATCCCAAATTTAATCCCAAATTTAGTCCCAAATATCCCAAATTTAATCCCAAATTTAATCCCAAATTTAATCCAAATTTAATCCCAAATTCCCCACCTTGCTACCAAGGAAATTTTCTCCTGGTTAAAAAGAAAAACCGGAATAAGGGAAGTGAGCAAAAACAATCAAAAAATTGAAATAAATTGAATTTTTCCATTTATTAATAGTAAAAAATCCGCTTTTTAACGCGCACATTTAATTTTGGGGTGGAAATTTTGGAATAAATTGAATATTTCCATTTATTTATTGTAAAAAATCCGCTTTTTAATGTGCACATTTAATTTTGGGGATGGAAAACTTGGAATAAATTGAATTTTTCCATTTATTCCGTGTAAAAAATCCGCTTTTAAAGGCACACATTTAATTTTGGGGTGGGGAAAAATCCCACTTTTATTTGGAATAAAGGCAATAAATTGATTTTTTGGGGGAAATATCCTCGGTTAAAATGTGTGTTTGTTTTTTGGTATTAAAAAAAAAAAAAATCCCTGGAATAAATGAATTTAATTTTTTGGGAGGAAATCCTTTGGAATAAATGAATTTAATTTTAAGAGGGGGTGAAAAAATAATATTGGTTAAATGTGCGTTTATTTGGGGAAAAAATCCCATGGAAAAAGTGAATTTAATTTAATTTAATTTAATTTAATTGGGGGGGATCCATTGGAATGAGTGAATTTAATTTAATTTAATTTAATTTAATTTAATTTGGGGAGGGGGGAATCCATTGGAATAAGTGGATTTAATTTAATTTAATTTAATTTAATTTAATTTAATTTAATTTAATTGGGGGGATCCATTGGAATGAGTGAATTTAATTTAATTTAATTTAATTTAATTTAATTGGGGGGGATCCATTGGAATGAGTGAATTTAATTTAATTTAATTTAATTTAATTTAATTTAGGGATGGGGGATCCATTGGAATGAGTGAATTTAATTTAATTTCATTTCATTTCATTTGGGGAGGGGGATCCATTGGAATAAGTGGATTTAATTTAATGGGGAATCCATGGGAATAAGTGAATTTAATTTAATTTAATTTAATTTAATTGGGGGGTTTCGTTGGAATAAGTGAATTTAATTTAATTTGGGGGGATCCATTGGAATAATTTACTTTAATTTAATTTAACTTGGGGGGAATCCATGGGAATAATTTAATTTAATTTAATTTGGGGAGGGGGATCCATTGGAATAAATGATTTTAATTTAATTCAATTTAATTTAATTTAATTTAATTTAATTTGGGGAGGGGGGATCCATTGGAATAAGTGGATTTAATTTAATGGGAATCCATGGGAATAAGTGAATTTAATTTAATTTAATTTAATTTAATTGGGGGGTTTCGTTGGAATAAGTGAATTTAATTTAATTTGGGGGGATCCATTGGAATAATTTACTTTAATTTAATTTAACTTGGGGGGAATCCATGGGAATAATTTAATTTAATTTAATTTGGGGAGGGGGATCCATTGGAATAAATGATTTTAATTTAATTCAATTTAATTTAATTTAATTTAATTTAATTTGGGGAGGGGGGATCCATTGGAATAAGTGGATTTAATTTAATGGGGAATCCATGGGAATAAGTGAATTTAATTTAATTTAATTTAATTTAATTGGGGGGATCCGTTGGAATAAGTGAATTTAATTTAATTTGGGGGGATCCATTGGAATAATTTACTTTAATTTAATTTAATTTGGGGGGAATCCATGGGAATAATTTAATTTAATTTAATTTGGGGAGGGGGATCCATTGGAATAAGTGATTTTAATTAAATTAAGGGGTGAGAAATCCATTGAAATAGATTAATGTAATTAATTCAATGAATTTAATGAATTTAATGAATTTAATTGGGGGGGAGATCCATTGGAATGAGTGAATTTAATTTAATTTGGGGAGGGGCATCCATTGCAATGAGTGAATTTAATTTAATTTAATTTAATTTAATTAATTTAATTTAATTGGGGGGGGATTCATTGGAATAAATTAATTAAATTGGAGGGGATCCATTGAAATAAATGCTTTTAATGAATTTAATTTGGGGGGTGTCATTGGAATAAGTGAAAAACCTTAAAAAAATAACAATAATAATAATAATAATAATAATAATAATAATAATAATAATAAATTTCCCCTGAAATAAAAAACCCTAAAAATTTTTTTAAATAATAAAAAATTCCCCTAAAATTAAAAAAACTAAAAAAAAAAAATTAAAAAATAATAAAAAAAATTTAAATTCCCCTTTCCAACCCCCATCTCCCTAAAAAAAACCCTAAAAAAAACCCTAAAAAAATATTAAACCCCCAAAAAATTTCAACTCCCCTAAAATAAAAAACCCTAAAATAAAATGTAAAAATAATAATAAAAAAATTAATTCCCCTAAAAAAAAACCAAAAATTTTAAAACCCCCCCAAAAAATTTCAACTCCCCTAAAACAAAAAAACTAAAAAAAACCCCTTAAAAATAAAATAAAAATAAAATTAAAATCCCCTTTTTCCAACCCCCATCTCCCTAAAAATAAAAAAACATTAAAAAAAATTTTACACCCCCCCCAAAAATTTCAATTCCCCTAAAATAAATTCCCCTAAAATAAAATATAAAAATAATTTTTAAATCCCCTTAAAAAAAAAATTAACCCCCCCAAAAATTTCAATTTCCCTTAAAAAAAAAACCTGAAAAAAATTAAAAATAAAATAAAAATAAAATTAAAATCCCACTTTTCCAACCCCCGTCTCCCTAAAAAAAAAAAAAAAAAATTTAAAAAAATTTAAACCCCCCCAAAAATTTCAATTCCCCTAAAATAAAACCCCCTTAAATAAAATTTAAAAATTAAAAAAAATCCCTTTAAAAAAAAAATTAACATCCCCCAAAATTTCAATTTCCCCTAAAAAAAACCCTGAAAAAAAATTAAAAATAAAATAAAAATAAAATTATAATCTCCTTTTCCAACCTCCATCTCCCTAAAAATAAAAAAACATTAAAAAAAATTTTAACCCCCCCAAAAATTTCAATTCCCTAAAATAAATTCCCCTAAAATAAAATTTTAAAAAAAAATTTAAATCCCCTTAAAAAAAATTAACCCCCCCAAAATTTCAATTCCCCTAAAAAAAAAACCTAAAAAAAAATTAAAAATAAAATAAAAATAAAATTAAAATCCCACTTTTCCAACCCCCATCTCCCTAAAAATAAAAAACCCTATTAAAAAATTTAACCCCCCCCAAAAAATTTCAATTCCCCTAAAATAAAAACCCCTTAAATAAAATTTTAAAATAAAAAAATCCCCTTTAAAAAAAAATTACCCCCCCCCAAATTTCAATTTCCCCTAAAAAAGATAAAAATAAAATTAAATAAAATTTAATTCCCCTTTTGAACCCCCATCTCCCTAAAAGTAAAACAAACATTAAAAAAATTTTAAACCCCCCCAAAATTTCAATTCCCCTAAAATAAAAAAAACTTTAAAACCCTTAAAAATAAAATAAAAATAAATTTTAAATCCCCCTTTCCCAACCCCCATCTCCCTAAAAATAAAAAAAACATAAAAAAAATTTAAACCCCCCCCAAATTTCAATTCCTCTAAAAAAAAAATTTAAAAATAAAATTAAAATTAAATTTTAATTCCCCTTTTGAACCCCCATCTCCCTAAAAGTAAAAAAAACATAAAAAAAAAATTTAACCCCCCCAAATTTCAATTCCCCTAAAATAAAAAAAACTAAAAAAACCCTTAACAATAAAATAAAAATAAATTTTAAATCCCCCTTTTCCAACCCCCATCTCCCTAAAATTAAAAAAAAACTAAAAAAAAACCTAAAAAATTTTAACCCCCCCCAAAAAATTTCAATTCCCCTAAAATAAAACTTAAAAAAATAAAAATTAATACACCTAAAATAAAAAACCCCAAAAATTTAAACACATCCCCCCCAAATTTCAACTCCCCTAAAAAAAAAAAAAAAAAAAAAAAAAAAAAAAAAAAAAACCAAAACCCTAAAAAAAAAACCAAACAAACCCTTAAAAATAAAATAAAAATAAAATTAAAATCCCCATTTTCCAACGGGCAGAACTCGGAGAATCCCAAAAAAAATTCGGGATTTTCCTGGAGTCTTCCAGCCCTAAAGATGGAGCTGGAGGCTCCCAATCCGGGCCTTTTTATTTTTTTTTTAATTCCTTTTTTTTTTTTTTCTTGTTGTTTTTCCTTTTCCCGTTTTTTTCTTCCCCTCTCTCCCTTTTTTTTTTTCTTCTTCCCATCCATGTGTCGCTGTTTTGTGCTTCCCTCGGTGAGTCGGGGAAAGAAAAGAAAAAGGGGAAAAAAACAAAAAGAACGGAAATTAAAAAAAAAAACCAAAACCGGAGGAGGAGGGGAAAAAAAAAAAAAAAAAAAAAGAAGGAAAAATAATTTAAATTTTTAATTTTTTTTTCTTTTTGCGCCAGGACCCGCGGCCAAAAGCGGCGGCCGCTCCCTTTATGCTGCTCCGCTCGCCCTAAAAAAAAAAAACCCAAACAGGTTCGGGGATTTCTTTTCTTTTTGGGGTTTTTTGGGATTTCGGGGGGAAGGAAAAAAAAAAGGGGGGAAGGGAGAAAAGTGGGGGGGAAAAAATGAGGAAAAAAAATCAAAATAAATCCGCGGCGGGTAAAAAAAGGATCCACGTGGTGCGAGAGGGGGGCAGCGAGAGAGAGAGATCCCATTGTTCCGGGGGTTTGGGGGTTTTGGGGGATTTTGGGGGGGGATTTGGGATCAATGGGGTGATGGGGGGCGCGGGATGCACGCGCCAGCCCCCTCCGCGCTTCGCGGAACCCCAAAAATCCCACCGCGGTTTGGGGGGGGTTGGGGAGGGGGGTTTGGGGGGGTTTTGGGGGGGTTTTGGGGTTTTAAAGGAGGGGGGACCCCAAATTCCTGCCCCGGCCCGCGGTTCCCTTCCCCCGCTGCCTCGGGGGGCGGCGCTTTGTGGGGGGAGCTTGTCCTGAGCTGGATCCGCTTTGGGGACCCCCCCGGCACCCCAAAAACACCGGGATACCCGTGTGACTCCTTTGGGACCCCAAAAACCTCCGGGACACCCGTGTGACCCCCTTGGGACCCCAAAAAACACCGGGACACCCGTGTGACCCCCTTGGGACCCCCCCGGCACCCCAAAAACCGCGGGATACCCGTGTGACCCCCCCGGCACCCCAAAAACACCGGGACAGCCGTGTGACCCCCTTGGGACCCCCCCCGGCACCCCAAAAACACCGGGACAGCCGTGTGACCCCCCCGGCACCCCCAAAAACACCGGGACAGCCGTGTGACCCCCCCCTGGCACCCCAAAAACTTCCGGGACAGCCGTGTGACTCCCTTGGGACCCCAAAACACCGGGATACCCGTGTGACCCCCTCGGGAACCCCCCCGGCACCCCAAAAACCTCTGGGACACCCGTGTGACCCCCCCCGGCACCCCAAAAACCCCCGGGACAGCCGTGTGCCCCCCTTGGAACCCCAAAAACACCGGGATACCCGTGTGACACCCTTGGAACCCCAAAAAACACCAGGACACCCGTGTGACCCCCTTGGGAACCCCAAAACCCCCGGGACACCCGTGTGCCCCCCTTGGAACCCCAAAAACCTCCGGGACACCCGTGTGACCCCCTCGGGAACCCCAAAACCCCCGGGACACCCGTGTGACCCCCTCGGGAACCCCCCCGGCACCCCAAAAACCTCCGGGACAGCCGTGTGACTCCTTTGGGACCCCAAAACCCCCAGGACAGCCGTGTGACCCCCCCGGCACCCCAAAAAACACCGGGATACCCGTGTGACCCCCTCGGGACCCCAAAAACCCCCGAGACAGCCGTGTGACTCCTGTGGGACCCCAAAAACCCCCGGGACAGCCGTGTGACACCCTTGGGACACCCCCGGCACCCCAAAAACACCGGGACACCCGTGTGACCCCCTTGGGACCCCCCGGCACCCCAAAAACCCCCGGCACCCCCTTTTCCAAACCGTCCCTTGTGCCCCCTCGGAGCCCCCTTTTCCAAACCCCTTTTCCAGACCCCTTTTCCGGACCCCCCCTCTTCCCCAATCCCGGGGTCCCCTCTCTCCACCTCCCCAAATCCCCTGCCCTGTGTCACCCCAAATCCCCTACCTGGGGTCACCCCTGTCCCGTGTCACCCCTGTCCCCATGTCACCCCAAATCCCCCCGTGTCCCTTCACCCCATGTCCCCTGCCTGGGGTCACCCCTGTCCCGTGTCACCCCAAATCCCCCCATGTCCCCCCAACCCATGTCCCCCGGCTGGGGTCACCCCTGTCCCCATGTCACCCCTGTCCCTGTGTCACCCCAAATCCCCCCGTGTCCCCGCACCCCGTGTCCCCTGTCCCGTGTCCCCCAAATCCCCTGTCCCATGTCACCCATGTCCCTGTGTCACCCCAAATCCCCCCATGTCCCCCCAACCCATGTCACCCCAAATCCCCCCGTGTCCCCACACCCCGTGTCCCCTGTCCCTGTGTCACCCCTGTCCCTGTGTCCCCCCATCTCCCCTGTCCCGTGTCACCCCTGTCCCTGGGTCACCCCATCTCCCCTGTCCCGTGTCACCCCTGTCCCTGTGTCACCCCAAATCCCCTGCCTGGGGTCACCCCTGTCCCCGTGTCACCCCATCTCCCCTGTCCCGTGTCACCCCTGTCCCTGGGTCACCCCAAATCCCCCCGTGTCCCCCCAACCCGTGTCACCCCAAATCCCCCCGTGTCCCCTGTCCTGTGTCACCTGTGTCCCCTGCCTGGGGTCACCCCTGTCCTGTGTCCCCCCATCTCCCCTGTCCCTGTGTCACCCCTGTCCCATGTCCCCCAAATCCCCTGCCTGGGGTTGTTACCTTGGTGACATGGGGTCACCCATGTCCCCGTGTCACCCCAAATCCCCCCGTGTCCCCTCACCCCGTGTCCCCTGTCCCTGTGTCACCCCTGTCCCCGTGTCACCCCCAATCCCCCTGTGTCCCCTGTCCTGTGTCACCTGTGTCCCCTGTCCCTGTGTCACCCCTGTCCTGTGTCACCCCAAATCCCTCACCCCGTGTCCCCTGCCTGGGGTCACCCCTGTCCCGTGTCACCCCAAATCCCCCCGTGTCCCCTCACCCCATGTCCCCTGTCCTGTGTCACCTGTGTCCCCTGTCCCGTGTCACCCCTGTCTCCATGTCACCCCAAATCCCCTGTCCCGTGTCACCCATGTCCCTGTGTCACCCCAAATCTCCCCGTGTCCCCACACCCCCTGTCCCCTGGCTGGGGTCACCCCTGTCCCTGTGTCACCCCATCTCCCCTGTCCCTGTGTCACCCCTGTCCCTGTGTCCCCCTGTCCCCTGGCTGGGGTCACCCCTGTCCCTGGGTCCCCCCATCTCCCCTGTCCCCGTGTCACCCCTGTCCCGTGTCCCCCAAATCCCCACGTGTCACCCCGTCGTGTGTCACCCCAAATCCCCTGCCTGGGGTCACCCCTGACCCCGTGTCACCCCAAATTCCCCCATGTCCCCTGTCCTGTGTCACCTGTGTCCCCTGTCCCTGTGTCACCCCTGTCCTGTGTCCCCCCATCTCCCCTGTCCCCGTGTCACCCCAAATCCCACCGTGTCCCCTGTCCTGTGTCACCCCTGCCCCCATGTCACCCCAAATCCCCCCGTGTCCCCTCACCCCGTGTCCCCTGTCCCGTGTCCCCCCATCCCATCTCCCCTCAAATCCCCCCATGGCCCCTGGTCCCTCGTGTCCCCCAAATCCCCCCACGTCCCCCCGTGTCCCCCAAATCCCCCGTGTCCCCTCACCCCATGTCCCCTCACCATGTCCCCCCTCACCCCATGTCCCCATCTCCCCTCACTCTGTTCCCTACAACCCCATCGCCCCTCACCCTGTGTCCCCCATGTCCCCCATGTCCCCTGACCCCAAATCCCCCGTGTCCCCCAAATCCCCCGTGTCCCCTCACCCCGTGTCCCCCATGTCCCCTGTGTCCCCCATGTCCCCTGTGTCCCCTGACCCCAAATCCCCCGTGTCCCCTCACCCCGTGTCCCCCCATGTCCCCCGTGTCCCCTGTGTCCCCTGTGTCCCTTGACCCCAAATCCCCCGTGTCCCCCAAATCCCCTGTGTCCCTCTGTCCCCCTGTGTCCCCCAAATCCCCTGTGTACCTCGTGTCCCCCGTGTCCCCCACGTCCCCCACATCCCCCATGTCCCCCATGTCCCTCGTGTCCCCTGTGTCCCCCTGTGTCCCCCAAATCCCCTGTGTCCCCTGACCCCAAATCCCCCGTGTCCCCTCACCCCGTGTCCCCTCTCATCCCCTCCCTGCTACTCCCACAGCAGCTCCCTCAGTGTCCCCAATTCCCCTCAGTGTCCTCATGTCCCCTCACTGTGTCCTCATGTCCCCTCAGTGTCCCCATGACCCCCCTCAGTGTCCCCGTGTCCCCTCACCGTGTCCCCATGTCCCCTCAGTGTCCCCATGACCCCCCTCAGTGTCCCCAATTCCCCTCAGTGTCCTCATGTCCCCTCACTGTGTCCCCATGTCCCCTCAGTGTCCCCAATTCCCCTCAGTGTCCCCATGACCCCCCTCAGTGTCCCCATGTCCCCTCACTGTGTCCTCATGTCCCCTTCCTGTCCCCCTCATGCCGTGTCCCCAATTCCCCTCACTGTGTCCCCAATTCCCCTCAGTGTCCCCGTGTCCCCTCAGTGTCCCCATGACCCCCCTCAGTGTCCCCAATTCCCCTCAGTGTCCCCATGTCCCCTCAGTGTGTCCCCAATTCCCCTTCCTGTCCCCCTCACCCTGTGTCCCCACTCACCCTCACTGTCCCCATTGTCCCCTCTGTCCCCTCACCGCCTGTCCCACGTGTCCCAGGGTCAGGGATCAGTGTCCCTGGCTGTCCCCAATGTCCCCTGGATGTCCCCGGGTGTCCCGGCGTGTCCCTGGGTGTCCCCGGGTGGCTCTGGGTGGCTCTGGTGTCCCCAATGTCCCCTGAGTGTCTCTGGCTGTCCCCTGGCTGTCCCTGGCTGTCCCTGGGTATCACCTGGGTGTCTTTAATGTCCCCTGAGTGTCCCTGGGTGTCCCTGGCTGTCCCCAATGTCCCTTGGCTGTCCCTGGCTGTCTCCAGTGTCCCCAATGTCCCATGGGTGTCCCGGTGTGTCCCGGCGTGTCCCAGCATGTCCCCGGGTGGCCCTGGCTGTCCCTGGGTGTCCCCAATGTCCCCGGGTGTCCCCAGGGTGTCCCCAATGTCCCATGGGTGTCCCCGGGTGTGCCGGTGTATCCCGGCATGTCCCCGGGTGGCTCTGGTGTCCCCAATGTCCCCTGAGTGTCCCTGGCTGTCCTCGGGTGTCCCCAATGTCCCCTGGCTGTCCCCTGGGTGTCCCTGGCTGTCTGTCCCTGTGTCAGTGTGTCCGTGTCCGTGTGTGTCCGTGTGTCTGTGTCTGTGTGTCCATGTGTCCGTGTGTCTGTGTATTGGTGTCCCTGTCCGTCCGCCTGTCCGTGTGTCCCTGTGTCCCTGTGTCTGTGTCTGTGTGTCCGTGTGTCTGTGTGTCCCTGTGTCCCTGTCCGTCCGCCTGTCTGTCTGTGTGTCCCTGTGTCCATGTGTCTGTGTGTCCCTGTGTCCCTGTGTGTCTGTGTCTGTGTGTGTCCGTGTCCGTGTGTCTGTGTGTCCATGTGTCTGTGTGTCCGTGTGTCTGTGTATTGGTGTCCCTGTGTCTGTGTGTCCGTGTGTCCGTGTGTCCCTGTGTGTCCATGTGTCCGTGTGTCCGTGTCCGTGTGTCTGTGTATTGGTGTCCCTGTCCGTCCGCCTGTCCGTGTGTCCCTGTGTCCCTGTGTCTGTGTGTCCCTGTGTCCCTGTGTCCCTGTGTCTGTGTCCGTGTGTCCGTATCTGTGTGTCTGTGTGTCCGTGTGTCTGTGTGTCCATGTCCCTGTCTGTCTGTCTCTGTGTCTGTCTGTGTCCGTGTGTCCGTGTGTCCGTGTGTGTCGGTGTGTCAGTGTCCCTGTCTGTCTGTGTGTCTATCTGTGTGTCCCTGTGTCAGTGTGTCCGTGTCCGTGTGTTTGTGTGTCCGTGTGTCTGTGTGTCCGTGTGTCTGTGTGTGTCGGTGTGTCAGTGTGTCAGCGTCCCTGTCTGTCTGTGTGTCTGTCTATCTGTGTGTCCATGTGTCCGTGTCCGTGTGTCTGTGTATTGGTGTCCCTGTGTCTGTGTGTCCGTGTGTCCGTGTGTCCCTGTGTGTCCCTGTGTGTCTGTGTGTGTCCGCGTCCGTGTGTCTGTGTGTCCGTGTGTCTGTGTGTCCGTGTGTCTGTGTATTGGTGTCCCTGTGTCTGTGTGTCCGTGTGTCCGTGTGTCCCTGTGTGTCCCTGTGTGTCTGTGTGTGTCCGCGTCCGTGTGTCTGTGTGTCCGTGTGTCTGTGTGTCTGTGTGTCTGTGTATTGGTGTCCCTGTGTCTGTGTGTCCGTGTGTCCGTGTGTCCCTGTGTGTCCATGTGTCCGTGTGTCCGTGTGTCTGTGTATTGGTGTCCCTGTCCATCCGCCTGTCTGTGTGTCCGTGTGTCCCTGTGTCTGTGTCTGTGTGTCCGTGTGTCTGTGTGTCCCTGTGTCCCTGTCCGTCCGCCTGTCTGTCCGTGTGTCCATATGTCCGTGTGTCCCTGTGTCCCTGTGTCCGTGTGTCTGTGTGTCCCTGTGTCCGTGTGTCCGTGTGTCCGTGTGTCCCTGTGTCCGTGTGTCCATGCATTGGTGTCCCTGTCCGTCCACCTGTCTGTCCGTGTGTCTGTGTCCCTGTCTGTCTGTCTGTCTGTCCGTCTGTCGGTGTCGCTGTGTGTCCGTCGGTCCGTCGGTGTCGCTGTGTGTCTGTCTGTCTGTCGGTGTCGCTGTGTGTATCCGTGTGTCCCGCCTGTCCCTGTCTGTCTGTCTGCCTGTCCGTCTGTCGGTGTCGCTGTGTGTACCCCGCCTGTCCCTGTCTGTCCGTCCGTCGGTCTGTCGGTGTCGCTGTGCCTGTCCCGCCTGTCTGTCCGTCTGTCTGTCTGTTGGTGTCGCTGTGTGTATCCGCGTGTCCCGCCTGTCTGTCCGTCCGTCGGTCTGTCGGTGTCGCTGTGTGTCTATCGGTGTCGCTGTGCCCGTCCCTGTCTGTCCGTCCGTCGGTCTGTCGGTGTCGCTGTGCCTGTCCCTGTCTGTTTGTCCGTCTGTCTATCGGTGTCGCTGTGCCTGTCCCTGTCCATCCGTCCGTCGGTCTGTCGGTGTCGCTGTGTGTATCCGTGTATCCCGCCTGTCCCTGTCTGTCCGCCCGTCGGTCTGTCGGTGTCGCTGTGTGTCTATCGGTGTCGCTGTGCCTGTCCCTGTCTGTCCGTCCGTCGGTCTGTCGGTGTCGCTGTGTGTATCCGTGTATCCCGCCTGTCCCTGTCTGTCCGCCCATCGGTCTGTCGGTGTCGCTGTGTGTCTATCGGTGTCGCTGTGCCTGTCCCTGTCTGTCTGTCTGTCTGTCTGTCTGTCGGTGTCGCTGTCCGCCCCTCGGCCCGTGGGTGTCGCTGTCTGTCCGTCTGTCTATCGGTGTCGCTGTGCCTGTCCCTGTCTGTTTGTCCGTCGGTCTGTCGGTGTCGCTGTCCGCCCCTCGCTCCGTGGGTGTCGCTGTGTGTCTGTCTGTCTGTCGGTGTCGCTGTGCCTGTCCCTGTCTGTTTGTCCGTCGGTCTGTCGGTGTCGCTGTGTGTCTGTCTGTCCGTCGGTCTGTCGGTGTCGCTGTCCGCCCCTCGCCCCGTGGGTGTCGCTGTTTGTCTGTCTGTCTGTCGGTGTCGCTGTGCCCGTCCCTGTCTGTTTGTCCGTCTGTCTGTCGGTGTCGCTGTGTGTATCCGTGTATCCCGCCTGTCCCTGTCTGTCCGCCCATCGGTCTGTCGGTGTCGCTGTGTGTCTATCGGTGTCGCTGTGCCTGTCCCTGTCTGTCTGTCTGTCTGTCTGTCTGTCGGTGTCGCTGTCCGCCCCTCGGCCCGTGGGTGTCGCTGTCTGTCCGTCTGTCTATCGGTGTCGCTGTGCCTGTCCCTGTCCATCCGTCCGTCGGTCTGTCGGTGTCGCTGTCCGCCCCTCGCTCCGTGGGTGTCGCTGTGTGTCTGTCTGTCTGTCGGTGTCGCTGTCCGCCCCTCGCCCCGTGGCTGTCGCTGTGTGTCTGTCTGTCTGTCGGTGTCGCTGTGCCTGTCCCTGTCTGTTTGTCCGTCGGTCTGTCGGTGTCGCTGTCCGCCCCTCGCTCCGTGGGTGTCGCTGTGCCTGTCACTGTCTGTCCGTCCGTCGGTCTGTCGGTGTCGCTGTCCGCCCATCGGTCTATCGGTGTCGCTGTGCCCGTCCCTGTCCATCCGTCCGTCGGTCTGTCGGTGTCGCTGTGTGTATCCGTGTATCCCGCCTGTCCCTGTCTGTTTGTCCGTCGGTCTGTCGGTGTCGCTGTGTGTCTATCGGTGTCGCTGTGCCTGTCCCTGTCCGTCCGTCTGTCTGTCTGTCGGTGTCGCTGTCCGCCCCTCGCTCCGTGGGTGTCGCTGTGTGTCTGTCTGTCTGTCGGTGTCGCTGTGCCTGTCCCTGTCCATCCGTCCGTCGGTCTGTCGGTGTCGCTGTCCGCCCCTCGCCCCGTGGCTGTCGCCGCGCGTTGCGTGTCGCTGTGCGCGGCTCTGACGCGTCCCGCCCGCCTCAGCCATGCCCCGCAGGAAAGCCGCGGCTCCGCCCTGGGCCGCAGCGGGCGCGGTGCCCGCGGCCGGGGGGCGGCGGCGGCCGGGCGCCGCGGGCGGGGGGCGGCGGCGGCCGCGGCCGGGCGGCGGCAGCAGCGGCGGCAGCAGCGAGGAGGAGGCGCCGCGGGAGCGGCGGGCGAGGGACGGCAGCCCCGGGAGCCGCGGGCCCGGCAGCCCCGGCGGCCGCAGGCACGGCAGGACCGGAGCGGCGGCGGCGGCGGCGGCGCACGGGGGAGCGGCGGGCCGGGCACAGAGCGTGGTGATCTGCGAGCCCGAGCACAGCAAGGAGCGCATCGTGAGCGCCGGGAGCCGGGCCGGGAGGGGATCCCGGGGACTGGGATTGGGATCCATGGGATGGGATCCATGGGATCCATGGGATGGGATCCATGGGACGGGATCCATGGGATAGGATGGGATGGGATGGGATGGGATCCATGGGATGGGATGGGATCCATGGGATAGGATGGGATGGGATGGGATGGGATCCATGGGATGGGATCCATGGGATGGGATGGGGTGGGATGGGATCCATGGGATCCATGGGATGGGATCCATGGGATGGGAGAGACTGGGGTACACTGGGAGACCTCTGGGACACACTGGGACACACTGGGAACCCCCGGGCCCCCTCTGGGATCCCCTGAAATCTCCCTGGGACCCCCTGGGACCCTGCTGTACCCGCTGTGCCCCACTGACAGCCCCTGGGCCCCACTGACAGCCCCTGTGCCCCACTGACAGCCCCTGGGCCCCACTGTGCCCCACTGTGCCCCACTGACAGACACCACTGACACCCCCTGTACACACTGTGCCCCACTGACACCACTGACACCACTGTGCCCCACTGCACCCACTGTGCCCCATTGTGCCCCACTGACACCCCCTGTGCCCCATTGTGCCCTACTGACACCCCCGGTACCCACTGTGCCCCACTGTGCCCCACTGACACCACTGACACCACTGACACCCCCTGTACCCACTGTGCCCCACTGACACCACTGACACACCCTGTACCCACTGTGCCCCCTGTGCCCCACTGACACCCCCTGTGCCCCCTGTGCCCCACTGACACCACTGACACCCCCTGTGCCCCCTGTGCCCCACTGACACCCCCTTGCCCCTCCTGCCCCACCCCACAGGATCCCCGTGCCCTCATTGTGCCCCACTGCACCCCAAACCCCACTCCAAGCACTGCACCCCAAACCCCACCTCAGTCACTGCGCCCCAAACCCCGCCCCAGTCACTGCGCCCCAAACCCCACCTCAGTCACTGCACCCCAAACCCCACTGCGCCCCACTGCACCCCAAACCCCGCCCCAGTCACTGCGCCCCAAACCCCACCCCAGTCACTGCACCCCAAACCCCACTGCGCCCCAAACCCCACTGCACCCCAAACCCCACTGCACCCCAAACCCCACTGCGCCCCACTGCACCCCAAACCCCGCCCCAGTCACTGCGCCCCAAACCCCTCTGCACCCCCTTTTCAGCCCCAGTTCCCCGTTCCACCCCACTGCTCCCCTCAGAGCACCCGGCCATTGCCCCGTGTCCCCAGTGTCCCCAGTGTCCCCTGTCCCCAGTGTCCCCAGTGTCCCCGTGTTCCCAATGTCCCCAATGTCCCCTGTCCCCAGTGTCCCCCATGTCCCCAGTGTCCTCCCCATCCCTGCTGCTCCGTGTCCCCTCGTCCCTGTCCCATGTCCCCAGTGTCCGTGTCCTGCACAGCCCCAGTGTCCCCAACGTCCCTCACACCTGTCCCCTCACACCTGTCCCCTCGTCCCTGTCCCATGTCCCTGGTGTCCTGTGTCCCTCACAGCCCCGGTGTCCCCAACGTCCCTCACACCTGTCCCATGTCCCCAATGTCCCAGGTGTCCTGTGTCACCCACAGCCCTGATGATCCCCACAGCCCTGATGTCCCCAATGTCCCTGATGTCCCCAGGTCCACGAAGTCCCCACAATGTCCCCAATGTCCCCAATGTCCCCAGAATCCCCCACACCCCCCTGCCCCTGTGTCCCCTCAGCCCTGCTGTCCCCACACACCCTCCGTCCCCATGTCCCCTGTCCCCCTGTCCCCTGTCCCTCACACTGTCCCCTGTCCCATGTCCCTCTCCCATGTCCCTCACACTGTCCCCATCCCATGTCCCTGTCCCCCTGTCCCTTGTCCCTGTCCCCCTGTCCCATGTCCCTGTCCCTGTCCCTCACCCTGTCCCCTGTCCCATGGCCCTGTCCCCCTGTGCCCTGTCCCTGACACTGTCCCCATGTCCCTGTCCCTGACTGTCCCCAGTCCCTCACACTGTCCCCGTCCCATGGCCCTGTCCTCATGTCCCCATGTCCCTGTCCCCTGTCCCTCACACTGTCCCCTGTCCCATGTCCCTGTCCCCTGTCCCATGGCACTGGCCCTGTCCCCTGTCTGCTGTCACTCACACTGTCCCACGGCCCTGTCCCCTGTCCCCATGGCCCTGTCCCTGACTGTCCCCTGTCCCATGTCCCCTCTGTCCCTGTCCCTGAGTGTCCCCTGTGTCCTTGGGTGTCCCCTGAGTGTCCCTCACTGTCCCCTGTGACCCTGACTGACCCCTGTGACCCTGAGTGTCCCCTGTGTCACTGATGTCACTGATGTCACTGTCACTGTGTCACTGTCACTGTGTCACTGTCCCTGTGTCACTGTGTCACTGTCCCTGTGTCACTGCTGTCACTGATGTCACTGTCACTGTGCCACTGTGACTGATGTCACTGTGTCCCTGTGTCACTGTGTCACTGTCACTGTGTCACTGTCACTGTGTCACTGTGTCCCTGTGTCTGTGTCACTGTGTCACTGTGTCACTGTCACTGTGTCCCTGTGTCACTGTGTCCCTGTTTCTGTGTCACTGTGTCACTGTGTCACTGTGTCACTGTGTCACTGTCACTGTCACTGTGTCACTGTCACTGTGTCACTGTCACTGTGTCCCTGTGTCACTGTGTCCCTGTGTCACTGTCACTGTGTCACTGTCACTGTGTCCCTGTGTCTGTGTCACTGTGTCACTGTGTCACTGTGTCACTGTCACTGTCACTGTCCCTGTGTCACTGTGTCACTGTCACTGTCACTGTCACTGTCACTGTGTCACTGTCCCTGTGTCACTGTCACTGTGTCACTGTCCCTGTGTCCCTGTGTCACTGTCACTGTGTCACTGTCACTGTGTCACTGTGTCACTGTGTCACTGTCACTGTGTCACTGTCCCTGTGTCACCGATGTCACTGTCCCTTTGTCCCCTCAGAAGCTCGAGGGTCCCCACACCCGCGGGCAGCTCCTGATCTTCTGTCACTGTGTCACTGTGTCACTGTGTCACTGTGTCACTGTGTCACCGATGTCACTGTGTCACTGTGTCACTGTGTCACTGTGTCACTGATGTCACTGTCACTGTGTCACTGTGTCACTGTCCCTGTGTCACTGTGTCACTGTCACTGTGTCGCTGTGTCACTGTCACTGTGTCACTGTGTCACTGTCACTGTGTCACTGTGTCACTGTGTCACCGATGTCACCGATGTCACTTTGTGTCCCCCCTCAGAAGCTCGAGGGTCCCCACACCCGCGGGCAGCTCCTGATCTTCTGTCACTGTGTCACTGTGTCACTGTCACTGTGTCACTGTCCCTGTGTCACCGATGTCACTGTCCCTTTGTCCCCTCAGAAGCTCGAGGGTCCCCACACCCGCGGGCAGCTCCTGATCTTCTGTCACTGTGTCACTGTGTCACTGTGTCACTGTGTCACTGTCACTGTCACTGTCCCTGTGTCACTGTCACTGTGTCACTGTGTCACTGTCACTGTGTCACTGTGTCACTGTGTCACTGTCACTGTGTCACTGTCACTGTGTCGCTGTGTCACTGTCACTGTGTCACTGTGTCACTGTCACTGTGTCACTGTGTCACTGTGTCACCGATGTCACCGATGTCACTTTGTGTCCCCCCTCAGAAGCTCGAGGGTCCCCACACCCGCGGGCAGCTCCTGATCTTCTGTCACTGTGTCACTGTGTCACTGTGTCACTGTGTCACTGTCCCTGTGTCACTGTCACTGTGTCCCTGTGTCACTGTCCCTGTGTCACCGATGTCACTGTCATTGTCCCCTCAGAAGCTCGAGGGTCCCCACACCCGTGGGCAGCTCCTGATCTTCTGTCCCTGTGTCCCTGTGTCACTGTGTCCCTGTGTCCCTGTGTCACCGATGTCACCGTGTCACCGATGTCACTTTGTGTCCCCTCAGAAGCTCGAGGGTCCCCACACCCGCGGGCAGCTCCTGATCTTCTGTCACTGTGTCACTGTGTCACTGTGTCACTGTGTCCCTGTGTCACTGTCACTGTGTCACTGTCACTGTGTCCCTGTGTCACTGTCCCTGTGTCACCGATGTCACTGTCATTGTCCCCTCAGAAGCTCGAGGGTCCCCACACCCGTGGGCAGCTCCTGATCTTCTGTCCCTGTGTCCCTGTGTCACTGTGTCCCTGTGTCCCTGTGTCACTGTCACTGTGTCACTGTGTCACTGTGTCACTGTGTCACTGTGTCATTGTCCCCACAGAAGCTCGAGGGTCCCCACACCCGTGGGCAGCTCCTGATCTTCTGTCCCTGTGTCCCTGTGTCACTGTGTCACTGTGTCACTGTGTCACCGATGTCACTGTATCACTGTGTCACTGTGTCCCTGTGTCACTGTCACTGTGTCACTGTCACTGTGTCACTGTCACTGTGTCACTGTCACTGTATCACTGTGTCACTGTGTCCCTGTGTCACTGTCACTGTGTCACTGTCACTGTGTCACTGTGTCACTGTGTCACTGTGTCACTGTGTCACTGTGTCATTGTCCCCTCAGAAGCTCGAGGGTCCCCACACCCGCGGGCAGCTCCTGATCTTCGGCGCCACCAACTGGGACCTGATCGGCCGCAAGGAGGTGCCCAAACAGCAGGGTAATGGGCTAATTAACTAATTAACTAATTAACTAATTAACTAATTACTGATTGACGAGCGCCGGGCAGGGCAATGAACTGATTAATTACTGATTGACGAGCGCCGGGCAGGGCAATGAACTGATTAATCACTGATTAATGAGCGCCGGGCAGGGCAATGAACTGATTAATTACTGATTAATGAGCGCCAGGCAGGGCAATGAACTGATTAATTACTGATTAATGTGCGCCGGGCAGGGCAATGAACTGATTAATTACTGATTAATGTGCGCCGGGCAGGGCAATGAACTGATTAATTACTGATTAATGTGCGCCAGGCAGGGCAATGAACTGATTAATCACTGGTTAATGAGCGCCAGGCAGGGTAATTAACTAATTAATCACTGATTAATGAGCGCCGGGTGGGGTAATGAACTGATTAATTACTGATTAACGAGCGCTGGGCAGGGTAATGAACTGATTAATCACTGATTAATGAGCGCCGGGTGGGGTAATGAACTGATTAATTACTGATTAATGAACACTGGGCAGGGTAATGAACTAATTAGTGGGGCAATTAGTGATTAACGAAAACTGGGACAGGGTAATTAACTAATTAATGACTGGTTAATGAGTGCTACAGAAAGGTAATTAACTGAATAATTACTGATTAACAAGCACTGGGGCAGGGTAATTAACTAATTAATGACTGGTTAATGAGTGCTAGAGAAAGGTAATTAACTGAATAATTACTGATTAGTGCATGCTGCAGGCAGGGTTGTGGTCATTAATTAATGGGTTAATTATCATTAGTGAGCGCTGTGGGGCAGGATAGGGGTCACTAATTAACTGGGGTAAAGAAGTAATTAATGAGCACTGTGGTGCAGGGGCTCATTAATGGCTGATTAATTAATTGGTATTACTTAGTAATCAGTGAATTTTATGGGGCAGGGTTGGGCTCGTTAATGAACTGGGGTTAATTAGTAATTAATGACTGCTGTGGGGCAGGCTGAATTATTAACTGCTGTTAATTAGTAACTAATGAACATTTTGGGGCAGGGTAGGGGCTCCTCAACCAGCAATTAATTAATTGGTGTTAATTAGTAATCAATGAACGGTTTGGGGCAGGGTGAGGCCTCATTAATGGCTGGGATTGATTGTTATTAATTAGTAATTAACAAGCGTTTGGGGGCAGGGCAAGGCCTCGTTAACAGGTGATAATTAATGACGTATCGGGGCAGAGTGGGGCCCTCGTTAATTGGTGTTAATTTGGGCCTCGTTTGTAATTAACGGTGTGGGCCGGAGCCCGGGGCGGGGTCTGAGCAAAGCCAATCAGGGCTTCGTTTGTTCCGGGCGTAATTAGAGCTCGTTAATTGTCCCGATGCCTGGATGCGGTTCCGATTAATTCATTTCCCTAATTAATCGATTCATTAATTAAAGGCGGAGGGAGGCCCAGTTTCATCTCTTAATTGGGGCTGCACCGGGTCTGCAGCGGAGCCTAATTAGGGATTTGTTAATTTTTGACGCCTTCATAGTTTGTTAATTTTCCTGATTGTTTTTATTCTGTTCCGATTAATTAATCAATTAACGAGGGGAGGAGCCCTTAATTAGGGCAGGGTCGAGGGGGGGGCGCCACTGCAGAGCCAAATTAAGACTTCGTTAATTTGGGGCGCAATTTGATTTAATTACCTTTTCCCCTTATTTTATAGGGATGTAATTAACTAATTGCACTAATTAATTGAAACAATTAACGATCGGAGCCGTTAATTGGGGCGGCTTTGAGGCCGGAGCCAAATTAAAACTTCGTTAATTTTGATCTGCTCCTCTGTGGGGGACGATCTTTAATTAACGGTAAACATGAACATTAAAATTAACGATTGTTTGCATTCATTAACGTTTAGAGTTAATTGATTAACGGCTCGTTAATTGGGGTGGGACAATTAACGGCTCCGCTGTTCCCCCCGATCCCCAGCCAGGATTTTCCTGCATTTTCTTGGATGATTTTCCGGGATTTTCATGGAATTTTCCTGGATTTTCCTGGAATTTCCCTGGACTTTCATGGAATTTTCCTGGAATTTCCTGGAATTTCCCTGGACTTTCATGGAATTTTCCTGGATTTTCCAGGATTTTTCCCGGATTCTCCTGGATTTTCCCCAATTTCCCCAGTATTCCCGGTTTATTTTCCCCAAGGATTTTCTCAGATTTTCCAGGACGATTTTCCCGGATGATTTTCCTGGATTTTCCCTGATTATTTTTCCAGGATGATTTTCCTGGATTTTCCCAGAATTTCCAGATGATTTTCCTGCTTGATTTTCCCAGATTTCCAACATGATTTTCCCACTATTCCAGGATGATTCCCATCATTCCCAGCTCTCATTCCTGACATTCCCAGCTCATTCCTATCATTCCCAGCTCTCATTCCTGACATTCCCATCTCTCATTCCCATCATTCCCATCTCTCATTCCCATCATTCCCAGCTCTTTCCCGACTTTCGCATCTCTCATTCCCATCATTTCCAGCTCATTCCCATCATTCCCAGCTCTCATTCCCAGCTCTCATTCCCGTCATTCCCATCATTCCCAGCTCTCGTTCCTGACATTCCCAGCTCATTCCCATCATTCCCAGCTCATTCCCATCATTCCCAGCGCTCATTCCCAGCTCTCATTCCCGTCATTCCCATCACTCCCAGCTCTCGTTCCCACCTCTCGTTCCCAGCTCTCATTCCCATCATTCCCAGCTCTCATTCCCAGCTCTCGTTCCCGACATTCCCCGCTCTTATTCCCAGCTCTCATTCCCACCGTTCCCATCTCTTGTTCCCGTCATTCCTGTCATTCCCAGCTCATTCCCGACATTCCCAGCTCTCATTCCCATCATTCCCAGCTCTCATTCCCAGCTCTCATTCCTGCCATTCCCAGCTCTCGTTCCCACCTCTCGTTCCCAGCTCTCATTCCCATCATTCCCTCATTCCCACCTCTCGTTCCCGGCTCTCATTCCCATCGTTCCCATCTCTCATTCCCATCATTCCCTCATTCCCACCTCTCGTTCCCAGCTCTCATTCCCATCATTCCCATCATTCCCGTCATTCCCAGCTCTCATTCCTATCTCTCCTTCCAGCCGTTCCCATCTCTCATTCCCGGCTCTCATTCCTGGCTCTCATTCCCATCGTCATTCCCATCATTCCCTCATTCCCACCTCATTCCCGTCTCTCATTCCCATCATTCCCTCATTCCCACCTCTCGTTCCCGGCTCTCATTCCCATCGTTCCCGACTCTCATTCCCATCATTCCCTCATTCCCACCTCTCGTTCCCGGCTCTCATTCCCATCGTTCCCATCTCTCATTCCCATCATTCCCTCATTCCCAGCTCTCATTCCCGGCTCTCATTCCCATCGTTCCCATCTCTCATTCCCATCATTCCCTCCGTTCCCATCTCTCGTTCCCGTCTCTCATTCCCATCGTTCCCGTCTCTCATTCCCATCATTCCCTCCGTTCCCATCTCTCGTTCCCGTCTCTCATTCCCATCATTCCCTCATTCCCACCTCTCGTTCCCGGCTCTCATTCCCCTCGTTCCCGGCTCTCATTCCCGGCTCTCATTCCCATCGTTCCCGACTCTCATTCCCATCATTCCCCCCGTTCCCACCTCTCGTTCCCGGCTTTCATTCCCATCGTTCCCATCATTCCCCCCGTTCCCACCTCTCGTTCCCGGCTCTCACTCCCTGCCTCCCGCTGTTTTCCAGCGGCGTTCCGGAACCTGGGGCAGAACCTGTGGGGCCCGCACCGCTACGGCAGCCTGGGCTCGCTGCGCGTGCGCTCCGTGGTGTCGGGGCCCTGCGCCGCGCACAGCCTGCTCATCACCGCCGAGGGCCGCCTCTGGAGCTGGGGTCAGCCGGGAAAACGGGAACGGGACACCGGGAAACAACCCGGGATACCGGGAATGGGGCCGGGAAACAACCCGGGATACCGGGAATGGGGCCGGGAGATAACCCGGGATACCGGGAATGGGCCGGGTGGTGTCGGGGCCCTGCGCCGCGCACAGCCTGCTCATCACCGCCGAGGGCCGCCTCTGGAGCTGGGGTCAGCCGGGAGAACGGGAACGGGACACCGGGAAACAACCCGGGATACCGGGAATGGGGCCGGGAAACAACCCGGGATACCGGGAATGGGCCGGGTGGTGTCGGGGCCCTGCGCCGCGCACAGCCTGCTCATCACCGCCGAGGGCCGCCTCTGGAGCTGGGGTCAGCCGGGAGAACGGGAACGGGACACCGGGAAACAACCCGGGATACCGGGAATGGGGCCGGGAGATAACCCGGGATACCGGGAATGGGCCGGGTGGTGTCGGGGCCCTGCGCCGCGCACAGCCTGCTCATCACCGCCGAGGGCCGCCTCTGGAGCTGGGGTCAGCCGGGAAAACGGGAACGGGACACCGGGAACGGGGCCGGGAAACAACCCGGGATACCGGGAATGGGGCCGGGAAATAACCCGGGATACTGGGAATGGGTCGGGAAATAACCTGGGATACCGGGAATGGGGCCGGGAGATAACCTGGGATACCGGGAATGGGCCTGGGGTACTGGGAATGTGGCCGGGAAATAACCCGGGATACTGGGAATGGGCCGGGAAATAACCTGGGATACCGGGAATGGGGCCGGGAGATAACCTGGGATACCGGGAATGGGGCTGGGATACCGGGAATGGGGCCAGGAAATAACCCGGGATACCGGGAATGGGGCCGGGAGATAACCCGGGATACTGGGAATGGGCTGGGAAATAACCTGGGATACTGGGAATGGGCCGGGAGATAACCTGGGATACCGGGAATGGGGCCAGGAAATAACCCGGGATACTGGGAATGGGTTGGGAAATAACCTGGGATACTGGGAATGGGGCTGGGATATCGGGAATGGGCCAGGAAATAACCTGGGATACCGGGAATGGGGCCGGGAGATAACCTGGGATACCGGGAATGGGCCTGGGGTACTGGGAATGGGGCTGGGAAAACGGGAATGGGCCGGGAAATAACCTGGGATACAGGGATGGGACTGAGAAAATAACCTGGGATACAGGGGTGGGGCCAGGAAATAACCTGGGATACCGGGAATGGCCTGGGATACTGGGATGGGACTGGGAAAATAACCTGGGATACAGGGGTGGGGCCGGGAACGGCCTGGGGTACCGGGATGAGGCTGGAAGATATCCTGGGATACCGGGATGGGCCTGGAAATATGCTGGGATACCGGGATGGGCCTGGAAATATCCTGGGATACTGGGATGGGTCCTGGAAAATCCTGGGATACTGGGATGGGTCCTGGAAATATCCTGGGACGCGGGTTTGAGCCCCAAAATGCCATCGGGGAGACCTGGATGAGCCAAAAGAACTCTCCTGGGAGAGTGGGATGAGTCCCAGAAACTGGCCTGGGATTCATCCCAAAACCTCCCCTGGGAATCTGGGATTCATCCCAAAATCCACCCCAGAGAATCCAGGATTCATCCCAAAAAATATCCCTGGAAATCTGGGATTCATCCCAAATACCTCCCCTGGGATTCCGGGATTCTTCCCCAAAACCCTCCTGGGATCTTGGGATTCATCCCAAAGCTGTTCTGGGATTCTGGGATTCATCCCAAAATCCATCCCTGGGATTCCGGGATGTGTCCCCAAAACCCTCCTGCCATTCCGGGATTCATCCCAGACCTTTCCCTGTTCCACCCCTCACCGGGATCAGTCGGGATCTTGGAGGATGGGGGGGCCTGGGGGGCTCTGGGCAGTGAGTGCTGGGAATCCGGGATCTATCCCAGAATCCACCCCTGGGAATCTGGGATTTATCCCCAAAACCACACCGGGAATCTGGGATTCATCCCAGAAACCTCTCCTGGGAATCCGGGATTCATCCCAAAATCCTGTTTTGGAATGCTGATATTCCTCCCAAAATCCACCCCTGAGAGTCAGGGATTCATCCCAGAAACCACCCCTGGGAATCTGGGATTCATCCCAAAATCCAGCCGTGGGAATCTGGGATTCATCTCAGAAACCACCCCTGGGAATCCAAGATTCATCCCAAAAAATATCCTGGGAGATCTGGGATCCATCCCAAAATCCACCCCTGGGAATCCGGGATTTATCTCAAAATCCACCCTTGGGAATCCGGGATTCATCCCAAAATCCTGTTTTGGAATGCTGAGATTCCTCCCAAAATCCACCCCTGAGAGTCCGGGATTCATCCCAGAAACCACCCCTGGGAATCCGGGATTTATCCCAAAACCCACCCCAGGAATCTGGGATTTATCCCAGAAACCACCCCTGCGAATCTAGGATTCATCCCAAAATCCAACCATGGGAATCAGGGATTAATCCCAAAAACCACCCCCAGGAATCTGGGATTTATCCCAGAAACCACCCCTGGGAAGCTGGGACCTATCCCAAACTCCCGCCCTGGGAATCCGGGATTCACCCCAAAATCCACCCCTGGGAATCCAGGATTCACCCCAAAATCCACCCCTGGGAATCTGGGATTCATCCCAAAATCCAACCCTGGGAATCTGGGATTCATCCCAGAAACCACTCCTGGGAATCTGGGATCTATCCTAAAACCCACCCCTGGGAATCTGGGATTTATCCCAGAAACCACCCCTGGGAGTCCGGGATCTATCCCAAAATCCACCCCAGGAATCCGGGATTCATCCCAGAATCCACCCCCGGGAATCCGGGATTTATCCCAGAATCCACTCCTGGGAAACCGGGATTCATCCCAAAATCCAGTTTTGGAATTCTGAGATTCCTCCCAGAACCCACCCTGGGAATCCGGGATTCATCCCAAAACCCACCCCTGGAATCTGGGATTTATCCCAAAATCCACCCCTGGGACTCCGGAATTTATCCCAGAACCCACCCCTGGGACTCCAGGATTCCTCCCAGAACCCACCCTGGGAATCTGGGATTTATCCCGGAACCCACCCCAGGAATCCGGGATTCATCCCAGAATCCACTCCTGGGAAACCGGGATTCATCCCAAAATCCAGTTTGGGAATTCTGAGATTCCTCCCAGAACCCACCCTGGGAATCCGGATTCATCCCAAAACCCACCCCTGGAATCTGGGATTTATCCCAAAATCCACCCCTGGGACTCCGGAATTTATCCCAGAACCCACCCCAGGAATCCGGGATTTATCCCAGAACCCACCCTGGGAATCTGGGATTTATCCCGGAACCCACCCCAGGAATCCGGGATTCATCCCAGAATCCACTCCTGGGAAACCGGGATTCATCCCAAAATCCAGTTTTGGAATTCTGAGATTCCTCCCAGAACCCACCCTGGGACTCCAGGATTTATCCCAAAACCCACCCCTGGAATCCGGGATTTATCCCGGAACCCACCCCAGGAATCCGGGATTCATCCCAGAATCCACTCCTGGGAAACCGGGATTCATCCCAAAATCCAGTTTTGGAATTCTGAGATTTCTCCCAGAACCCACCCTGGAAATCCGGGATTTATCCTGGAACCCACCCTGGGAATCCGGGATTCATCCCAGAACCCACCCCAGGAATCCGGGATTTATCCCAGAACCCACCCTGGGAATCCGGGATTTATCCCAGAACCCACCCCCGGGAATCCGGGATTCATCCCAGAACCCACCCCTGGGAATCCGGGATCTCTCCCAGAGCCCACCCCTGGGAATCCGGGATTTATCCTGGAACCCACCCCAGGAATCTGGGATTCATCCCAGAACCCACCCCCGGGAATCCGGGATCTCTCCCAGAACCCACTCCCGGGAATCCGGGATTTATCCCAGAACCCACCCCAGGAATCTGGGATTCATCCCAGAATCCACCCCCGGGAATCCGGGGTTCATCCCAGAACCCACCCCGGGAATCCGGGATCTCTCCCAGAGCCCCCCCGGTGGGTGCTGATCCCGGCGTTTTCCCGTTTTTCCGCAGGGCGGAACGAGAAGGGGCAGCTGGGCCACGGGGACACGAAGCGCGTGGAGGCGCCGCGGCCGATCGAGGCGCTGGGCGCGGAGAGCATCGTGGCGGCGGCGTGCGGCCGCAACCACACCCTGGCGCTCACCGGTACCGGGGAGGGGGAAACAACAGCGGGAAAAACAACAGGAAAAACAGCGGGAGAAAAAACAACAGCAGGAAAAACAACAGGGAAAAACAACAGCGGGAAAAACAACAGCGGGAAAAACAGCGGGAAAGACAGCAGGGAAAACAACAGCGGGAGAAAAAACAGCGGGAAAAACACCAACGGGAAAAACAACAGCGGGAGAAAAAACAGCGGGAGAAAAAACAGCGGGAAAAACAACAGCGGGAGAAAAAACAGGGAAAACAACAGCAGGAGAAAAAACAGCGGGAGAAAAAACAGCGGGAAAAACAGCGGGAGAAAAAACAGCGGGAAAAACAGCGGGAAAAACAACAGCGGGAAAAACAGCGGGAAAAAAAAACAGCGGGAAAAACAACAGTGGGAGAAAAAACAGCGGGAAAAACAACAGCGGGAGAAAAAACAGCGGGAGAAAAAACAGCGGGAAAAACAAGAGTGGGAAAAACAACAGTGGGAGAAAAAACAGCGGGAGAAAAAACAGCGGGAAAAACAACAGTGGGAAAGACAACAGCGGGAAAAACAACAGCGGGAAAAACAACAGCGGGAAAAACAGCGGGAAAGACAGCAGGGAAAACAACAGCGGGAGAAAAAACAACAGCGGGAAAAACAACAGCGGGAGAAAAAACAGCGGGAAAAACAGCGGGAAAGACAGCAGGGAAAACAACAGCGGGAGAAAAAACAGCGGGAAAAACAACAGCGGGAAAAACAACAGCGGGAAAAACAGCGGGAGAAAAAACAACAGCGGGAAAAACAACAGCGGGAAAGACAACAGCGGGAAAAACAACAGGGAAAACGGGAAAAAACCAATGGGGAACGGGGAAAACAACGGGAAAAACGGGAAAAAACCCAACGGGAATGGGGAAAACGGGAATGGGGAAAAAAAACAGGAACAGGAAAAACAACAACAGGAACAGGAAAAACAATGGGAAAAACAACAACGGGAAAAACAACAGCGGGAAAAACAACAGCGGGAAAAACAGCGGGAAAAAAACCACCAGGAAAAACACCGGGGAAAACGGGGAAAACAATGGGGAAAATGGGAAAAAAAACAACGGGAACGGGGAAAACAACGGGAAAAACGGGAAAAAACCCAATGGGAACGGGAAAAACAGGAACGGGAAAAAAAACAACGGGAATGGGGAAAACGGGAATGGGAAAAAAAAAACAGGAACAGGAAAAAAAAAACAGGAACAAGAAAAACAACGGGAAAAACAACGGGAAAAACGGGAAAAAAACCACCGGGAAAAACGGGGAAAACGGGGAAAACAATGGGGAAAACGGGGGAAAAAAACAGCGGGAAAAAACAATGGGAAAAACAACAGGAAAAACGGGAACCGGAAAAAAACAACGGGAACGGGAAAAAAAGGGGAACAGGAAAACAAACAACGGGAACGGGGAAAACCATGGGAAAAACAACGGGAAAAACGGGAAAAAAAACACTGGGAAAAACACCGGGGAAAACAGGGAAAACAATGGGGAAAATGGGAAAAAAAAGCAACAGGAAAAACGGGAACCGGAAAAAAACAACAGGAGTGGGAAAAATGGGAACGGGAAAAAAAACAACGGGAATGGGAAAAACAACAGGAAAAACAACGGGAATGGGGAGAACAACAGGAAAAACAATGGGGAAAATGGGAATGGGGAAAAACAATGGGAAAAACAATGGGAAAAACAACGGGAACAGGGAAAGCAATGGGAGAAGCAATGGGAAAAATGGGAACGGGAAAAAAACAACGGGAATGGGGAAAACAACGGGAAAAACAATGGGAAAAACACCGGGAAAAACGGGAAAAAACCTACGGGAACGGGGAGAACAACAGGAAAAACAATGGGAAAAACGGGAACAGGGAAAAACAATGGGAAAAACAATGGGAATGGGGAAAACAATGGGAAAAACAATGGGAATGGGGAAAACAATGGGAAAAACAACGGGGAAAACAATGGGAATGAGACAAACAATGGGAAAAACACCAGGAAAAATGGGGAAAAACCTACGGGAACGGGGAAAACAACGGGGAAAACAACGGGGAAAACAACGGGAACAGGAAAAATGGGAAAAAACAACGGGAAAAAACGGGAACGGGAAAAAACAACCGGAAAAACAATGGGAAAAACAACAGGAAAAACAACGGGAATGGGGGAAAACGATGGGAAAAACAATGGAAAAAACAGTAACGGGAAAACAACCGGAAAACCGGGTATGGGAAAATCAACGGGGAAAACGACGGGAAAAACAATGGGAATGGGGAAGACAACGGGAAAAACAATGGGGAAAACAACGGGAACGAGACAAACAATGGGAAAAACAACAGGAACGGGGAAAACAACGGGAATGGGAAAAACAATGGGAAAAACACCAGGAAAAATGGGAAAAAACCTATGGGAACGGGGAAAACAATGGGAAAAACAACGGGGAAAACAACGGGAACAGGAAAAATGGGAAAAAACAACGGGAAAAATGGGAACGGGAAAAAACAACCAGAAAAACAATGGGAAAAACAACAGGAAAAACAACGGGAACAGGGAAAACACTGGAAAAAACAATGGAAAAAAACAGTAACGGGAAACAACCGGAAAACCGGGTATGGGAAAAACAACGGGGAAAACGACGGGAAAAACAATGGGGGAACAATGGGGAAAACAACAGGAAAAACAACGGGAAAAACAGGAACGGGACCTCAGGGAAATGGGGAGAAATCGCAGGGAAAAAAAAGGGGTGAAATAACAGGGAAATGGGAATGAAATACGGGGAAATGGGGAGAAACCGTGGGGAAAATTGGGAATGAGACGGCGGGGAAAACGGGGAGAAATCATGGGGAAAAATGGACCGAGACCGTGGGGAAGACAGCAGGGAAACAGGAAGGAAATAGCAGGGAAAAATGAAACAGGAATGAAATAGCAGGAATGGGATGGCGGGAAAACGGGGACAAATAGCGGGAAAACGGGAACGGAATAGTGGGGAAACAGAGCGAAATACCGGGGAAAATGGGAATTGAATAGCGGGAAAAACGGGAATGAGACAGCAGGAAAATGGGGAGAAATCATGGGGAAAAATGGGAATGAAATACCGGGGAAATGGGGAGAAATACCGGGGGAAAACGGGAACGGGACCATGGGAAATGGGGGAGAAAATCACGGGGGAAAAATGGGAACAAAATATCGGAAATGGGAATGAAATCGTGGGAAACGGAGCGAAATACCGGGAAATGGGACAAAATCACAGGGAAAAAGGGGCAAAATAGCGGGAAAAACAGGAATGAAATACCCGGAAAATGGGGAGAAATAGCGGAAAAATGGGGACAAAACCACAGGGAAAATGGACAAAATCACAGGGAAAAACGTGAACGAAATACCGGGAAATGGGAATGTAATAGTGGGGAAACAGAGCGAAATACCGGGGAAAATGGGAATTGAATAGCGGGAAAAACGGAATGAGACAGCAGGAAAATGGGGAGAAATCATGGGGAAAAATGGGAATGAAATACCGGGGAAATGGGGAGAAATACCGGGAAAACGGGAACGGGACCACGGGGAAATGGGGAGAAAATCACGGGGGAAAAATGGGAACAAAATATCGGGAAATGGGAATGAAATCGTGGGGAAACGGAGCGAAATACCGGAAATGGGACAAAATCACAGGGAAAACGGGCGAAATACCGGGAAAACCAGGAATTAAATACCTGGAAAACGGGGCAAAATAGCAGGAAAATAGGAATAAAACAGCGGGAAAAACCAGAACGAAATACCGGGAAATGGAACAAAATCACAGGAAAACGGGACAGAATCACAGGGAGTAAATGGGGTGAAATAGCGGGAAAAATGTGAATGAAATACCGGGAAAATGGGGAGAAATAGCGGGAAAAATGGGACAGAATACTGGGGAAAGGACAGAATCACAGGGAAAACGTGAAGGAAATACCGGGAAACGGGAATGAAATAGTGGGGAAACAGAGCGAAATAGCGGGAAATGGAGCGAGATACCGGGAAAAACGGAACAAGATATGGGGAAACGGGGAAAAATAGCGGGGAAAAACAGGAATGAAATACCAGGGAAACGGGAGAAATCATGGGGAAAAATTGGAACGAAATACCGGGAAACGGGAATGAAATAGTGGGGAAACGGAGTGAAATACCGGGAAAATGGGACAGAATCACAGGAGAAAACGTGAACGAAATACTGGGAAATGGAGTGAAATACCTGGGAAAACGGGAATGAAATACCAGGAAAAACGGGACAGAATACCAGGGAAAGGGACAAAATCACAGGAAAATGGGACAAAATCACAGGGAAGAGCTGGAACGAAATACCGGGAAACAGGACAAAATCACAGGGAAAACGGGGAGAAATAGCGGGAAAAACAGGAATGAAATACCGGGAAAATGGGGAGAAATAGCGGGAAAAATGGGACAGAATACTGGGGAAAGGGACAAAATCACAGGAAAATCGGGAGAAATAGCGGGGAAACTGGACAAAATCACAGGGAAAAACGTGAACGAAATACCGGAAATGGGAACGTAATAGTGGGGAAACAGAGCGAAATAGCGGGAAACGGAGCGAGATACCGGGAAAAACGGGAACAAAATATGGGGAAACGGGGAAAAATAGCGGGGAAAAACAGGAATGAAATACCAGGGAAATGGGGAGAAATCATGGGGAAAAATTGGAACGAAATACCGGGAAACGGGAATGAAATAGTGGGGAAACGGAGTGAAATACCAGGAAATGGGACAAAATCACAGGAGAAAACGTGAACGAAATACTGGGAAATGGAGTGAAATACCTGGGAAAACGGGAATGAAATATGGGGAAACGGGACAAAATCACAGGGGCGAAATACCGGGAAAAACAGGAATGAAATACCGGGAAAAACGGGACAGAATACCAGGAAAGGGACAAAATCACAGGAAAATGGGACAAAATCACAGGGAAGAGCTGGAACGAAATACCGGGAAATGGGACAAAATCACAGGGAAATGGGACAAAACCACAGGGAAAACGGGGCGAAATACCGAGAAAACCAGGAATTAAATACCTGGAAAACGGGGCAAAATAGCAAGAAAATAGGAATAAAATAGTGGGAAAAACCAGAACGAAATACCGGGAAATGGAACAAAATCACAGGGAAACGGGACAGAATCACAGGGAGTAAATGGGGTGAAATAGCGGGAAAAACAGGAATGAAATACCGGGAAAATGGGGAGAAATAGCGGGAAAAAAATGGGAATGAAATAGCGAGAAAAACCAGAACGAAAATCCAGGAAATGGGACAAAATCACAGGAGAGAAAATGTGAACGAAATACCGGGAAAAACAGGGACGAAATAGCAGGAAATGGGACAAAATAGCGGGAAATGGGACAAAATCCTGGGGAAATGGACAAAATACCGGGAAAACTAGTGGGGATCCCAGGGAAATGGAACAAAATTACGGGAAAATGGGACAAAATCATGGGGAAACGGGACAAAATCATGGGGAAACGGGACAAAATGCCGGGGAAATGAAGAAAATCGCGGGAAACAGAACAAAATCATGGGAAATGGAACAAAATCATGGGGAAATGAGCAAAATCGTGGTGAAAAGAACAAAATCACGGGGAAATGGAACAAAATCATGGGAAAATTAACAAAATCATGGGGAAAATGAACAAAATCATGGGGAATGGGACAAAATCATGGGAAATGGAACAAAATCACGGGGAAATGGACAAAATCCTGGGAAAAGGAGCGAGGAGGATCTGGGAAATGAGCAGAGATCCGGAGAAACTGCCCCAAATCCTGGGGAAACTGTGCTGGATCCCGGGGAAACGGGAATCCTGGGAAATGCACAGAAATCCTGGGAAAACTGCCCCAAATGCCAGGGAAACGGCACCGAATCCTGGGAAAAACTGCACCAAATCTGACCCTAAGGCGCCAAAACCCCGGGGAAACTGCCCCAGGCCAGAACCTTCTCCCCCAAAATCTGGGAAAACGGCCCCAAAGTCCATCCCTTCTGCCCCTAAATCCACTCCTTTCGCCCCAAATTTTGGGAAAACCGCCCCAAAATCTTCCCTGTTATCCCAAAATCCGCCCCTTCTCCCAAAATGTTCCATGTTTCCCCCTTTTACCCAAATCCCGGGAAAACTGCCCCAAATGCTGGGAAAATTGACCTTCAAATCTGCCCCTTTTTCCTCCAAATTCTGGGAGAAGCGTTCCTAAAATTCCCCCTTTTTCCCCCCAAACCTCCCCGTTTCTCCCCCGAATTCCGTGAGAAATGCCCCAAAATCTCAGTTTTTCCCCCCAAACCCGCCCCTTTCCCCCCGAATTCCGTGAGAAATGCCCCAAAATCCCCGTGTTTCCCCAAAATTCCCTCTTTTCCCCAAACTCCTCCCGTTTCTCCCCCGGAATTCTGTGGGAACTGCCCCCAAATCCTGGTTTTTCTCCCCAAACCCGCCCCTTTTTCCCCGAATTCCATGAGAAATGCCCCAAAATTCCCATTTTCCCCCAAAATCCCCCCATTTCTCCCCCAAATTCCATGAGAAATGCCCCCAAATCCCCCGTGTTTTCCCCAAACCCCTCCCGTTTCTCCCCCCCCCCCCACCCCGGAATTCCGCGGGAGCCGCTCCCAAATCCCGTTTGTTTTTTTTTTTCCCGCAGAGAGCGGCTCGGTGTTCGCCTTCGGGGAGAACAAGCTGGGCCAGCTGGGGCTGGGCAACCAGACGGACGCCGTGCCCAGCCCCACCCAGGTACCGCCAAATCCCGGCACTCGGGGGCTTCCCGAGAAAAATTCCCAAAAAACCCCCGAGGCTGAGGAATTCCCCTGGGGGGAGGAGAATTTCTGGGGGGGATTTTCGGGTGGAAATTGGTCTTTTGTTCCCCCTCGTTTCCTGAATTTTTTTCCGATCCGGGTTTTCCGGCTTTTTCCGCAGATCGGGGATTTCCCGTGGAGATTTCCCCCGTTTTCCCTTTTTCCCGATTTTTTTTATCCCGATTTTCCGGCTTTTTCCCGATTTTTTTTATCCCGATTTTCCAGCTTTTTCCCGCAGATCGGGGATTTCCTGTGGAGATTTCCCTTGTTTTCCCTTTTTCCCGATTTTTTTTATCCCGATTTTCCAGCTTTTTCCCGCAGATCAGGGATTTCCCATGGAGATTTCCCCTGTTTTCCCTTTTTCCCGATTTTTTTTATCCCGATTTTCCAGCTTTTTCCCGCAGATCGGGGATTTCCCGTGGAGATTTCCCCTGTTTTCCCTTTTTCCCGATTTTCCAGCTTTTTCCCGATTTTTTTTATCCCGATTTTCCGGCTTTTTCCCGCAGATCGGGGATTTCCCGTGGAGATTTCCCGTCTTCCCTTTTTCCCGTATTTTTTCACCCTGTTTTTACTGCAGATCAGGGATTTCCCATGGAGATTTCCCTGTTTTCCACTCGTTTCCCAAATTTTTTCAATCCCGAATTTTTTCGATCCCGATTTTCCAGCTTTTTCCTGCAGATCAGTGATTTTCTGTGGAGATTTCCGTTTTCCCTTTTTCCCGAATTTTTTTACCCTGTTTTTCCCTCAGATCAGGGATTTCCCATGGAGATTTCCATTTCGTCCCCTTGTTTCCCAAGTTTTTTGATCCCATTTTTTCCAGCTTTTCCCTCAGATTGGGGATCCCCATGAAAATTTCCCAGTTTTCCTTTTTCCCAAATTTTTTCAATCCCAGTTTTCTTGTTTGTCCCACAGATCAGGGATTTCCCATGGAAATTTCCCTTTTTTCCCCTCATTTCCCAAATTTTTGATCCCATTTTTTCCAGCTTTTCCCTCAGATCAGGGATCCCCATGAAAATTTCCCAGTTTTCCTTTTTCCCCAATTTATCCAATCCCATTTTTCCTGCTTTTAGCCCAGATCTGGGATTCCTCATGGAAATTCCCTGGTTTTCACTTTCTCCTTTGTTTTCCAACCCCGTTTTTCCTGCTTTTCCCCAGATCAGAGATTTCCCCACGGAGATTTCCCTGTTTTCCCCTAGTTTTGCGAATTTTTTCAATCCTGAATTTTTTGAATCCCGTTTTTCTGGCTTTTCCCTCAGATCAGGGATTTCCTGTGGGAATTCCCCATTTTTCCCTTCTTCCTGTGTTCTCCAACCCCGTTTTTCCTGCTTTTCCCATGGGAATTCCCCATTTTCCCCTTTCTCCTTTGTCCTCCCACCCCGTTTTTCCTGCTTTTCCCCACAGATCAGGGATTTCCCATGGGAATTCCCCATTTTCCCCCTTTTCCTTTGTTTTCCAACCCCTTTTTTCCTGCTTTTCTCCCAGATCAGGGATTTCCCATGGGAATTCCCCATTTTTCCCTTTTTCCTTTGTTCTCCACCCCCATTTTTCCTGCTTTTCCCGCAGGAATTCCCCATTTTTCCCTTTTTCCTTTGTTCTCCCACCCCATTTTTCCTGCTTTTTCCATGGGAATTCCCCATTTTTCCCTTTCTCCTTTATCTTCCAACCCCATTTTTCCTGCTTTTCCCCAGATCAGGGATTGCCCATGGGAATTCCCCATTTTCCTCTTTCTCCTTTGTTTTCCAACCCCTTTTTTTCCTGCTTTTCTCCCAGATCAGGGATTTCCTGTGGGAATTCCCCATTTTTCCCTTTTTCCTTTGTTTTCCCACCCCGTTTTTCCTGCTTTTCTCACAGGAATTCCCCATTTTCCTCTTTCTCCTTTGTTCTCCCACCCCATTTTTCCTGCTTTTCCCCAGATCAGGGATTTCCCATGGGAATTCCCCATTTTTCCCTTTTTCCTTTGTTCTCCAACCCCTTTTTTCCTGCTTTTCCCACAGGAATTCCCCATTTTTCCCTTTCTCCTTTGTTCTCCCACCCCATTTTTCCTGTTTTTCCCGCAGGAATTCCCCATTTTTCCCTTTCTCCTTTATCTTCCAACCCATTTTTCCTGCTTTTCCCACAGGAATTCCCCATTTTCCTCTTTCTCCTTTCTTCTCCCACCCCATTTTTTCCTGCTTTTCCCCAGATCAGGGATTTCCCATGGGAATTCCCATTTTCCCCTTTCTCCTTTGTTCTCCCACCCCGTTTTTCCTGCTTTTTCCATGGGAATTCCCCATTTTCCCCTTTTCCTTTGTTCTCCCACCCCATTTTTCCTGCTTTTCCCGCAGGAATTCCCGTTTTTCCCCCTTTCCCTGACCGCGGTTCCCGTTTTTCCCAGATCCTGTACAACGGGCAGCCAATCTGCAAGCTGGGCTGCGGCGCCGAGTTCAGCATGGTGATGGACTGCAAGGGAAACCTGTACTCCTTCGGGTGTCCCGAGTACGGACAGCTGGGTACGGAAAAAAACCCGGGATAATCCCGTGGGATCCACTGATCCTTCGGGTGTCCCGAGTACGGACAGCTGGGTACGGAAAAAAACCCGGGATAATCCCGAGGGATCCACTGATCCTTCGGGTGTCCCGAGTACGGACAGCTGGGTACGGAAAAAAACCCGGGATAATCCCGTGGGATCCGCTGATCCTTCGGGTGTCCCGAGTACGGACAGCTGGGTACGGAAAAAAACCCGGGATAATCCCGAGGGATCCACTGATCCTTCGGGTGTCCCGAGTACAGACAGTTGGGTACGGAAAAAAACCCGGGATAATCCCACGGGATCCACCAGGGATCCTTCAGATGTCTGGAGTATGGAAAGTGAGGAACAGGATTTGGGATCATCCCATGGGATTTGGGGCAGTTTGGAATGATCCCATGGGATGGGGGCAGTTTGGGATCTCCCCCCAGGATCGGGGCAGTTCGGGATCATTTCCCAGGATCGGGAGCAGTTTGGGATCTCCCCCCAGGATTGGGGCAGTTTGGGATCTCCCCCTGGGATCAGGGCAGTTTGGGATCATCCGTGGGGATTGGGGCAGTTTGGGATCAGGAGCAGTTTGGGATCGCCCCCTGGGATCCTGAGCAGATTGGGATGATCCCATGGGATCAGGGCAGTTTGGGATCTCCCCCAGGATCGGGAGCAGTTTGGGATCATTCCCGGCGATCGGGGCAGTTTGGGATCTCCCCCCGGGATCGGGGCAGTTTGGGACCGGGAGCAGTTTGGGATCATCCCCTGGGATCGGGGCAGTTTGGGATCTTCCCCCGGGGATCGGGGCAGTTTGGGATCGGGAGCAGTTTGGGATCATCCCCCCGGGGATCAGGGCAGTTTGGGATCGGGGCAGTTTGGGATCATCCCCCGGGACCGGGAGCAGTTTGGGATCATCCCCTGGGATCGGGGCAGTTTGGGATCATCCCCGGGGATCGGGGTAGTTTGGAATCGGGGCAGTTTGGGATCTCCCCCCAGGATCGGGGCAGTTTGGGACCGGGGCAGTTTGGGATCATCCCCCGGGACCGGGAGCAGTTTGGGATCATCCTCGGGGATCGGGGCAGTTTGGGATCGGGGCAGTTTGGGATCGGGAGCAGTTTGGGATCATCCCCGGGGATCGGGGCAGTTTGGGATCATCCCCGGGGATTGGGGCAGTTTGGGATCGGGGCAGTTTGGGATCTCCCCCCAGGATCGGGGCAGTTTGGGACCGGGGCAGTTTGGGATCATCCCCGGGGATCGGGGCAGTTTGGGATCGGGAGCTGTTTGGGATCATCCCCCGGGACCGGGAGCAGTTTGGGATCATCCTCGGGGATCGGGGCAGTTTGGGATCGGGAGCAGTTTGGGATCACCCCCCGGGGATCAGGGCAGTTTGGGATCATCCCCGGGGATCGGGGCAGTTTGGGATCGGGGCAGTTTGGGATCACCCCCCCGGGATCGGGGCAGTTTGGGATCGGGGCAGTTTGGGATCATCCCTGGGGATCGGGGCAGTTTGGGATCGGGGCAGTTTGGGATCGGGGCAGTTTGGGATCACCCCCCCGGGATCGGGGCAGTTTGGGATCGGGGCAGTTTGGGATCTCCCCCCGGGATCGGGGCAGTTTGGGATCGGGGCAGTGTGGGATCGGGGCAGTTTGGGATCATCCCCCCGGGATCGGGGCAGTTTGGGACCGGGGCAGTTTGGGATCTGCCCCGGCCGTCTCCCGCCGCTGCAGGGCACAATTCCGACGGGAAGTTCATCGCGCGGGCGCAGCGCATCGAGTACGACTGCGAGCTGCTGCCGCGGCGCCTGGCGCTCTTCGTGGAGAGGACCAAGGACGGGCAGGTGCTGCCCGTGCCCAACGTGGTGGTGCGCGACGTGGCCTGCGGCGCCAACCACACCGTGAGGATAACAGCGGGATAACGGGAATGGGAATGGGATAACGGGAATGGGAATGGGGGCGGGACGTGGCCTGCGGCGCCAACCACACCGTGAGAGAAACAGCGGGATAACGGGAATGGGAATGGGATAACGGGAATGGGAATGGGGGCGGGACGTGGCCTGCGGCGACAACCACACCGTGAGAGAAACAAACAACGGGATAACGGGATAACAACGGGAATGGGATAATGGGGGCGGGACGTGGCCTGCGGCACCAACCACACCGTGAGGATAACAGCGGGATAACGGGATTGGGATAACGGGATAACGGGAATGGGAATGAATGGGATAACGGGAATGGGAGAATGGGTGCGCGACGTGGCCTGCGGCGCCAACCACACCGTGAGAGAAACAACGGGATAACGGGAACGGGAATGGGAATGGGAATGGGAATGGGATAATGGGAATGGGAATGGGAATGGGATAATGGGAATGGGATAACGGGAATGGGATAATGGGGGTGGGACGTGGCCTGCGGCGCCAACCACACCGTGAGGATAACAACGGGATAACAACGGGAATGGGATAACGGGAATGGGATAACAGGATAACGGGAGCAGGACGTGGCCTGCGGCGCTAACTACACCATGAGGATAACAGTGGGATAACGGGATAACAACGGGAATGGGATAACGGGATAATGGGATAACGGGATAACGGGGGTAGGACGTGGCCTGCAGCGCCAACCACACCATGAGGATAACAGCAGGATAACGGGATTGGGAATGGGATAATGGGATAACAACAGGATAACGGGGACGGGACGTGGCCTGTGGGGCCAACCACACCGTGAGAGAAAAAATGGGATTGGGAATGGGATAACGGGAGTGGGATAACGGGAATGGGAATGGGGGTGGGACGTGGTCTGTGGCACCAACCACACTGTGAGAGAAACAAACAGGATAATGGGATAATGGGATAACGGGAATGGGATAACGGGATAACGGGGGAGGGATGTGGCCTGCGGCGCCAACCACACTGTGAGAGAAACAACGGGAATGGGATAACGGGAACGGGATAACAGCGGGATAACGGGAATGGGATAACGGGAACAGGAATGGGTGTGGGACATGGCCTGCAGCACCAACCACACCGTGAGGATAACGGGAAAATGGGATAATGGGATTGGGATAACGGGATAACAACGGGATAACGGGGCGCGGGACATGGCCTGTGGGGCCAACCACACTGTGAGGATAACGGGATAACAGGATAACGGGAATGGGGGATAATGGGATAACGGGAATGGGATAATGGGAACTGGAACGGGGGCAGGACGTGGCCTGCGGGGCCAACCACACCGTGAGAGAAACAACGGGATAACGGGAATGGGAACAGGAATGGGAATGGGAATGATGGGAAGGGGGACGGGAATGGGGATGGGGATGGGAATGGGGATGGGGATGGGAATGATGGGAATGATGGGAATGATGGGAATGATGGGAATGGGAATGGGAATGGGAATGGGAATGGGAATGGGAATGGGAATGGGGATGGGAATGGGAATGGGAATGGGAATGGGAATGGGAGTCAAGCTCTCAGCCCCCACTCCCTCTCTCCATCCCAGCTGATCCCAGATTCCCAGGGATGTCGTTTCCTGGGTGTTTTGGGAATTCTCTGAGCCCCTGCTCCCTCTGTCCCAGCTGATCCCAGAAGCGCATGTTCTCCCGGGATTTCTGGGATTTTTAGGGAATTCTCTCTCCCCATTCCCGTGTTCTCCTGGGATTTCTGGGATTTTTAGGGAATTCTCTCTCCATTATCCCAGCTCATCCTGGATTCCCAGAAGGGCGTGTTCTCCCGGGATTTCTGGGATTTTTAGGGAATTCTCTCTCCGTTATCCCAGCTCGTCCTGGATTCCCAGAAGCGCGTGTTCTCCCGGGATTTCTGGGATTTTTAGGGAATTCTCTCTCCGTTGTCCCAGCTCGTCCTGGATTCCCAGAAGCGCGTGTTCTCCTGGGGCTTCGGCGGCTACGGGCGCCTGGGGCACGCGGAGCAGAAGGACGAGATGGTGCCGCGCCTGGTGAAACTCTTCGACTTCCCGGGGCGCGGCGCCGCGCAGATCTACGCCGGATACACCTGCTCCTTCGCCGTCAGCGAGACCGGTGGGAACACCGGGAATTCCGGGAATTCCGGGGGTGGGGGGAGCGGTGGGGATGTGGGAATGGTGGGAATGGTAGGGGAACTGTCGGCAAGACAGGTGGGAGTGGCAGGAATGGCGGGAGTGCCAGGAATGGTGGGAATGGTGGGAATGGCGGGAATGGTGGGAATGTGGGGATGTGGGAATGGTGGGAATGGTAGGGGAACTGTCGGCAAGACAGGTGGGAGTGGCAGGAATGGCGGGAGTGCCAGGAATGGTGGGAGTGGGGGGGAAAGGTGGGAATGTGGGGATGGTGGGAATGGCGGGAATGGTGGGAATGTGGGAATGGTGGGAATGGTAGGGGAACTGTCAGCAAGACAGGTGGGAGTGGCTGGGAATGGTGGGAGTGGGGGGAAAGGTGGGAATGTGGGGATGGTGGGGATGTGGGAATGGTGGGAATGGTGGGAATGGTAGGGGAACTGTCAGCAATACAGGTGGGAGTGGCAGGAATGGCGGGAGTGCTGGGAATGGTGGGAGTGGGGGGAAAGGTGGGGATGGTGGGAATGGTGGGAATGGCGGGAATGGTGGGAATGGTGGGAGTTCCAGGAATGGTGGGAATGTGGGGATGTGGGAATGGTGGGAATGCTGGGAATGTGGGAATGGTGGGAATGGCGGGAGTGCCAGGAATGGTGGGAATGCTGGAGGAGATGTCAGTGAGACGGGTGGGAATACTGGGAATGGTGGGAATGGCAGGCATGGTGGGAATGGGGGGAGTGGTGGGGATGGTGGGAATGGCCGGATTCGGGAGTAGCGGGAATGGTGGGGATGGTGGGAATGTGGGAATGGTGGGGATGTGGGAATGGTAGGGATAGTGGGAATGTGGGAATGGTGGGGATAGTGGGATGGTTGGAATGGTGAGAATGTGGGGATGGTGGGAATGGTGGGATGGTGGGAATGGCCAGATTCAGGAGTAGCAGGAATGGTGGGGATGGTGGGAATGTGGGAATAGTGGGAATGGTGGGATTGGAGGGAATGGTGGGAATGGCCAGATTCAGGAGTAGCAGGAATGGTGGGAATGTTGGAGATGGTGGACTGGTGGGAATGGTGGGAATGGAGGGAATGGAGGGAATGGTGGGATGGTGGGAATTGTGGATGGTGGGAATGGTGGGGATGGTGGAATGGTGGGAATGGTGGGAATGGCGGGAATGGTGGGAATGGCAGGGATGGGAGAGATGGTGGGAATACTGGGAATGGCGGGAATGGGAATGGTGGGAATGGTGGGAATGGCCAGATTCAGGAGTAGCGGGAATGGTGGGGATGGTGAGGATGTGAGGCTGGTGGGAATGACGGGGATGGTGGGAATTGTGGGAATTGTGGGATGGTGGGGATAGTGGGAATGGTGGGATGGTGGGAATGGCGGGAGTGCTGGGAATGCTGGGAATGCTGGGGGCAATGTCAGCGAGACGGGTGGGAATACTGGGAATGGCGGGATTCAGGATCTGGGAATGCCGGGGGGAGCCATCAGTGAGACGAGTGGGGAATGCCGGGAATGGCGGGATTTGGGAATGCCAGGAATGCTGGGGGAGCTGTCAGTGAGACAGGTGGGGAGCCTGGAGTGCTGGGATTCGGGAATGCTGGGAGTGCTGGGAATGCTGGGAATGCTGGGGGGAGATGTCAGTGAGACAGGTGAGAATGCTGGGAGTGCCGGGAGTGCCTGAATTTGGGATCTGGAAATGGTAGGAATGCCGGGAATGCTGGGGAACTGTCAGTGGGACAGGTGGGGATGTGGGATTTGGGAACGCTGGGGTTTGGGAACGCTGGGATCTGGGAATGCTGGGATCTGGGAACGCTGGGATCTGGGAATGCTGGGATTTGGGAATGCTCTGATTTGGGGATCCCAGGATTTGGGAACGCTGGGATCTGGGAATGCTGGGATCTGGGAATGCTGGGATTTGGGAATGCTGGGATTTGGGGATCCCGGGATTTGGGAACGCTGGGATCTGGAAACGCTGGGATTTGGAATGCCGGGATCTGGGAATGCCGGGATCTGGGAACGCCGGGATCCCTGACGCTTCCCTCGCAGGCGGTTTGTTCTTCTGGGGCGCCACCAACACCTCCCGGGAATCCACCATGTACCCCAAAGCCGTGCAGGACCTGTGCGGGTGGAAGATCCGGAGCCTGGCCTGCGGGTGGGCGGCAACACGGAACCCCGAACGCGGATCCCAAACCCCGAACACAGATCCCAAACCCCGAACGCGGATCCCAAACCCCGAACGCGGATCCCAAACCCCGAACGCGGATCCCAAACCCCGAACAGGATCCCAAACCCCGAACGCGGATCCCAAACCCCAAACGCGGATCCCAAACCCCGAACACGGATCCCAAACCCCGAACAGGATCCCAAACCCCGAACGCGGATCCCAAACCCCAAACGCGGATCCCAAACCCCGAACACGGATCCCAAACCCCAAACGCGGATCCCAAACCCCGAACGCGGATCCCAAACCGCAAACGCGGATCCCAAACCCCGAACACGGATCCCAAACCCCAAACGCGGATCCCAAACCCCGAACACGGATCCCAAACCCTGATCCCAAACCCAGACACCAAACCTCCGAACACAGATCCCAAATCCCGACCCCAAACCCTGATTACAAACCGCAAACCTGGGTCCCAAACCCCAAACCCAGATCCCAAACCCCAAACCCAGATCCCAAACCCAGACATCAAACCCTGATCCCAAACTGTGAACCCGGATCCCACATCCTGAACCCGGATCCCAAATCCCAACCCCAAACCCAGACATGAAATCCTGACCCCAAACTGGGATCCCAAACCCTGGCACCAAACCCCAATCCCGGATCCCAAACTCCAAACCCCGACACCAAATCCCGTCCCCAAGTCTCAAACCCCGACCCCAAATCCAAATCCCAAACCCTGACACCAAACCCTGACCCCAAACCCCAAACCCGAACCCCAAACCCAAGACCCCAAACCCAGATCCCAAATCCTGTCCCCAAATCTCGAACCCAAGACCCCAAATCCTGAACCCCAAATCCCAAACCTCGACCCCAAACCCAGACCCCAAATCCCAACCCCAACCCCAAATCCCAAATCCTGACCCCAAACCCAGATCCCAAATCCCAAACCCCAGGCCCCAAACCCCGACCCCAAAGCCGCGATTTGGGGTTTTTCCTTTGAGCTCAGGGCTCCTCTGCCCCACAGGAAAAGTTCCGTGATCGTGGCTGCCGACGAGAGCACCATCAGCTGGGGACCCTCACCCACCTTCGGGGAGCTGGTACCGACCCCAAAAACCCCAAACTGACCCCAAACCTGACCCCAAACTGACCCCATCAGCTGGGGACCCTCACCCACCTTCGGGGAGCTGGTACCGACCCCAAAAACCCCAAACTGACCCCAAACCTGACCCCAAACTGATCCCATCAGCTGGGGACCCTCACCCACCTTCGGGGAGCTGGTACCGACCCCAAAAACCCCAAACCTGACCCCAAACCTGACCCCATCAGCTGGGGACCCTCACCCACCTTCGGGGAGCTGGTACCGACCCCAAAAACCCCAAACTGACCCCAAACCTGACCCCAAACTGACCCCATCAGCTGGGGACCCTCACCCACCTTCGGGGAGCTGGTACCGACCCCAAAAACCCCAAACTGACCCCAAACCTGACCCCAAACTGACCCCATCAGCTGGGGACCCTCACCCACCTTCGGGGAACTGGTACCGACCCCAAAAACCCCAAACTGACCCCAAACTGACCCCAAACTGACCCCATCAGCTGGGGACCCTCACCCACCTTCGGGGAGCTGGTACCGACCCCAAAAACCCCAAACCTGACCCCAAACTGATCCCATCAGCTGGGGACCCTCACCCACCTTCGGAGAGCTGGTACCGACCCCAAAAACCCCAAACTGACCCCAAACCTGACCCCAAACCTGACTCCATCAGCTGGGGACCCTCACCCACCTTCGGGGAGCTGGTACCGACCCAAAAAACCCCAAACTGACCCCAAACCTGACCCCAAACTGACCCCATCAGCTGGGGACCCTCACCCACCTTCGGGGAGCTGGTACCGACCCCAAAAACCCCAAATCACACCCCAAAAACCCTAAATGACACCCCAGAACCCCAAATGATGCCCCAAACCCCAAATGACACCCCAAATTCCCCTTGGAACCCCAAACAGACACCCCAAATCCTCCAAACCCCATTAGACCGGCCCCACTGAGCATGGGATGTTCCCACAGGGATACGGGGATCCCAAATCCCCCAAATCCCAAATCCCGGCCCCACTGAGCACAGGATGTTCCCACAGGGATACGGGGACCACAAATCCCCCAAATCCCAAATCCCGGCCCCGCTGAGCACAGGATGTTCCCACAGGGATACGGGGACCACAAATCCCCCAAATCCCAAATCCCGGCCCCGCTGAGCACAGGATGTTCCCACAGGGATACGGGGATCACAAACCCAAATCCTCCACGGCGGCGCAGGAGGTGAAAACCCTGGATGGGATCTACACGGAGCAGGTGAGTGTGGAGCGGGATTGGGATGGGGCTGAGAGTGGAGCGGGATCGGGATGGGGCCAAGTGTGGAGCGGGATCGGGATGGGGCCAGGCCAGAGTGGGATCAGGATGGGGCCAAGCACAGAGCGGGATCGGGATGGGGCCAGGCCGGAGTGGGATCGGGATGGGGCCGAGTGTGGAGTGGGATCGGGATGGGGCCGAGTGTGGAGCGGGATCGGAATGGGGCCAGGCCGGAGCGGGATCGGGATGGGGCCGAGTGTGGAGCGGGATCGGGATGGGGCCGAGTGTGGAGCGGGATCGGGATGGGGCCAGGCCGGAGTGGGATCGGGATGGGGCCGAGTGTGGAGCGGGATCGGGATGGGGCTGAGTGTGGAGCGGGATCGGGATGGGGCCAAGTGTGGAACGGGATCGGGATGGGGTCCGCAGCGCGCGCATCCATGGGGTCAGGGACAGGGGATTCCAGGGGTGATCCCAAAAATAAACAGGGAAACTGAGGCTGAGCCCGGCTCATCCCATCTGTGGTTCCAGGCCCGTGCAGGGCCCTTCCCTGGAACGCTCCGGGTGCTCCTGGGGCCGGGATCCCACAGCTGGGGGGATCCTGGGGGATCCCGGGATGGCTCCGGACAACCTCAGCTCCCCTTTGGCATTCCATGGGCACTGCCTGCTCCCATTCCATGGGCACTGCCCGCTCCCATTCCCATTCCATGGGCACTGCCCGCTCCCATTCCATGGGCACTGCCCGCTCACATTCCCATTCCATGGGCACTGCCTGCTCCCATTCCCATTCCATGGGCACTGCCCGCTCCCATTCCATGGGCACTGCCCACTCCCATTCCCATTCCATGGGCACTGCCCGCTCCCATTCCATGGGCACTGCCCGCTCCCATTCCCATTCCATGGGCACTGCCCGCTCCCATTACATGGGCACTGCCCGCTCCCATTCCCATTCCATGGACACTGCCCGCTCCCATTCCATGGGCACTGCCCACTCCCATTCCCATTCCATGGGCACTGCCCGCTCCCATTCCATGGGCACTGCCCTTTTCCATTCCCATTCCATGGGCACTGCCCGCTCCCATTCCATGGGCACTGCCCTTTTCCATTCCCATTCCATGGGCACTGCCCGCACCCATTCCATGGGCACTGCCCGCTCCCATTCCATGGGCACTACCCGCTCACATTCCCATTCCGTGGGCACTGCCCTTTTCCATTCCCATTCCATGGGAACTGCCCGCTCACATTCCCATTCCTATGGACACTGCCCGCTCCCACTCCCATTCCATGGACACTGCCCGCTCCCATTCCATGGACACTGCCCGCTCCCACTCCCATTCCATGGACACTGCCCGCTCCCATTCCCATTCCATGGGCACTGCCCTTTTCCATTCCCGTTCCTATGGGCACTGCCCGCTCCCATTCCATGGGCACTGCCCGCTCCCATTCCCATTCCCATTCCTATGGGCACTGCCTGCTCCCACCTCACCCATTCCCAGGGGGCCATGGGTTATTCCCGCATTTCCCATTCCCAGATTTCCCATTCCCAGTTTTCCCAGTTTTCCCATTCCCAGTCTTCCCGTTCCAGGTGGCCGTGGGCTATTCCCAGGTTTCCCATTCCCACGTTTCCCATTCCCAGTTTTCCCATTCCAGGTGGCCATGGGCTATTCCCACATTTCCCATTCCCACGTTTCCCATTCCCAGTTTTCCCATTCCAGGTGGCCATGGGTTGTTCCCACATTTCCCATTCCCATGTTTCCCATTCCCAGGTGTCCATGGGTTATTCCCACATTTCCGATTCCCAGGTTTCCCGTTCCAGGTGTCCATGGGTTACTCCCAGGTTTCCCAGTCCCAGTTTTCCCGTTCCCAGTTTTCCCATTCCCAGGTTTCCCAGGTTTCCCATTCCCAGTTTTCCCATTCCAGGTGGCCATGGGTTATTCCCACTCTCTGGTGATTGCTCGGGACGAGTCGGAGGCGGAGCAGGAGAAGCTGCGGAAGCTTCCGGAATACAACCCGCGCACCCTCTGAGGGGCCGCGACCCCGATCCCAATCCCGATCCCAATCCCGATCCCGATCCCGACCCCGCTCCTCCATCCCGGCCGCCGCTCTCCCTCCGCATTCCCGGCTTTTGGAATTCCCCGCCGCCGGACCTCCCGCCGCTTCCCGCTCCGGGTTTCCCAGGGTCCGGCCTCGGATTATTTTTATTTTATTGGGATTTTTTCCGCAGCTTTTTTTTACTGTTTCCCGTTTTCCCCGGCCCCGGACCTCTGCGGCTGCCGGCTCAGGATCACTCTGGGGATCTGATCCCGGCTTGGGGATCCTTTAGGGATTTGGGATCCCTTTAGGGATTTGGGATCCCAAAAGAGCAGCTGCCAGCTCCTCGTTTTATCCCCACATTCCCATTTTCTCCCCCAATATTCCCATTTTTTTGCTGGTTTTCCCTACTTTGGGTGCTACAGTTTTCGGGATTTTCCCTCCTCCCACCCCTCCAGCATCCGCAGGGATCCTGGATCCCATCCCAGCTCCATTCCTGGATCCCATCCTGGATCCCAGCCCAGCAGGGATCCCAGATCCCATCCCAGCTCCATTCCCAGATCCCATCCCAGCTCCATTCCCAGATCCCATCCTGGATCCCAGCCCAGCAGGGATCCCGGATCCCATCTCAGCTCCATTCCCGGATCCCATCCCAGCTCCATTCCCAGATCCCAGCCCAGATCCCATCCCAGCTCCATTCCCGGATCCCATCCCAGCTCCATTCCCGGATCCCAGCCCAGATCCCATCCCAGCAGGGATCCCAGATCCCATCCCAGCAGCATTCCCAGATCACATCCTGGCAGGGATCCTGGATCCCATCCCAGCATTCCCAGATCCCATACCAGCAGGAATCCCGGAACCCATCCTGGATCCCAGCCCTGATCCCATTCCCGGATCCCATTCCTGGATCCCATTCCTTTATTCCATCCCAGCAGGGATCCCGGATCCCATTCCCAGATCCCATTCCTGGATCCCAGCCCGGATCCCATTCCCGGATCCCATTCCTGGATCCCATTCCTTTATCCCATCCCAGCAGGGATCCCGGATCCCATTCCCGGATCCCATTCCCGGATCCCGTTCCCGGATCCCATTCCCGGGCTCCCCTCCCCGCCCTCGCCCACCCCGGGGACATCTCAGGGATCACCAGGGGAGTCCCAAAGGAATTTTTTTTTCCCCCCCCGGGAATTGGTGTTTGTTTTTCCCGTGGTTCGGGCCGGGATCGGGCGGAATTCCCGCATTCCCTCCGTGCCAGGTCACTGTGCTGGAATCTCGAGGTGCCTTCAGGAGCCGAGCCCGGCTCTGCCCCGCGCCGTTCCCACTCCCCTTCGGGCCGTTTATAGGGATTCTCCTGGATTTTTTCCATGGATTTTGTGCTCCTTTCCCGTCTCCCCCGGGGCGGCGCTCGGGGAGTTTGCAGTAAAAAACAAAGAAAATGGATTGGGGTGGATTTTTGGGATCGGGGTTTGTTTTCCAGAGGGGTTGGAGAGGGGAGGGAGATCCCGGACGCGGGGAGTGGCTGGAAAATCCCAAATCCCGCTGTTGTAGCGATATTTGGGATTTGGGAATCGCCAAAACTCTGCTCGGAGCCCCAAAAACCTCAGTTCCAGCATTCCCGAGGAATTCCTGAGATCAGGAAGGATCCAGAGGGGCCGGAAAGGATCCAGAGTGGCCGTTCCTGCATTCCCGGGGAATTCCCACATTCCCAATGAGGCCATTCCCACATTCCCAGGGAATTCCCACATTCCCAATGCGGCCGTTCCCACATTCCCAGGGAATTCCTAGCTTGGAAAGGGGCGGGGGTTGGATATTCCCACATTCCCAGTTCTGGAAGCCTCCAGGGGAGCTGTTCCTGCATTCCCGAGGAATTCCCAGTTCAGGAAGGACCTGGGCAGGAGATGGGCATTCCCACATTCCTGAGGAATTCCTGGCTCGGGGAGGATCCGGGTGGGGGCTGGGGGAGGATCCAGGGATTTTTGAATTCCTTGGAGCAGCACTTGGGCAGATCGAGGTCCTGGTGTCCCTGTGTCCGTGTGTCCTGGTGTCCATTCCCCATTTCCACATTCCCCTCTGGAATTCCATGGACACAGCTCTGGGATTGGGGGTTCCTGTCCCGTTTATTCCCCTGGAATTCCATGGACACAGCTCTGGGATCAGGGGTTCCTGTCCCGTTTATTCCCCTCTGGAATTCCATGGACACAGCTCTGGGATCAGGGGTTCCTGTCCCATTTATTCCCCTCTGGAATTCCATGGACACAGCTCTGGGATCAGGGGTTCCTGTCCCGTTTATCCCTCTGGAATTCCATGGACACAGCTCTGGGATTGGGGGTTCCTGTCCCGTTTATTCCCCTCTGGAATTCCATGGACACAGCTCTGGGATCAGGGGTTCCTGTCCCATTTATCCCTCTGGAATTCCATGGACACAGCTCTGGGATCAGGGGTTCCTGTCCCGTTTATTCCCCTCTGGAATTCCATGGACACAGCTCAGGGATCAGGGATTCCTGTCCCGTTTATCCCTCTGGAATTCTGGCCGGGCTCGGACACGACCACGTCCGGCTCCACCTTGGTCAGGGATGGGTTCCAGGGCTGGGATGGGATCAACTCTGGGGCTGGAAGCGCCAATTCCCAATGGGAATGAGCTGGGAATGGGAATGGGAATGGGAATGGGAATGGGAATGGGGATGGGGATGGGGATGGGGATGGGGATGGGGATGGGGAATGGGAATGGGAATGGGAATGGGAATGGGAATGGGAATGGATGGGGATGGGGATGGGGATGGGGATGGGGATGGGGATGGGGATGGGGATGGGGATGGGAATGGGAATGGGGATGGGGATGGGAATGGGAATGGAAATGGGGTTGGGGATGGGGATGGGGATGGATGGGAATGGGAATGGGAATGGGAATGGGGATGGGAATGGGAATGGGAATGGGGTTGGGGATGGGGATGGGAATTTATGGGAATGGGAATGGGGATGGGAATGGGAATGAGCAGGAATGGGAATAATAATGGGAATGGGAATGGGGATAGGAATGGGAATGGGGATGGGGATGAGCAGGAATGGGGATGAGAATGGGGATGGGAATGGGGATGGGAATGGGAATGGGAATTTATGGGAATGGGAGTGGATGGGGATGGGGTTGGGGATGGGAATGGGAATGGGGATGGGAATGGATGGGGATGGGGATGGGGATGGGACTGAGCAGGAACGGTTCCCGTGAGCGCCCCGGTCAGAGCTGCCCCAGCCCAGGGCCCGGCACAGGGAGGAGCTGGAGCTGCTGCAGAGCCCAGAGGAGGCTCCAGGATGGTCCCAGGGCTGGAGCAGCTCTGCTGGGAGAGCTGGGAATGTTCCCCTGGAGCAGGGAAAGGCTCCAGGGAGAGCTCCGAGCCCCCGGCAGGGCCTGGAGGGGCTCCAGGAGAGCTGGAGAGGGACTGGGGACAGGGGATGGAGGGACAGGACACAGGGAATGGCTCCCACTGGAGAGGGACAGCTTGGATTGGGATATTCGGGATAAATCCTTCCCGTAGTGTGGGAGGGGCTGGGCTGGAATTCCCAGAGCAGCTGTGGCTGCCCCTGGATCCCTGGCAGTGCCCAAGGCCAGGTCGGACCGGGCTGGAACCGCCTGGGACAGTGGGAGGTGTCCCTGCCTTCCCATGGATGAGCTTGGAGGTGTCTCTGTCCCAAGCATTCCACGGATCTGTAATTCCGTCATTCCCTGATTCCCTGATCCCTTGATTCCATGATTCCATGATACCCTGATTCCCTGATGCTCTGACTCCGCAATTCCATGATTCTCTGATTCACCAATTCCCTTATTCCATTATTTCCTGATTCCCCAATTCCCTGACTCCCGATTCCCTGATTCCCAGATCCCCCAATTCCCTGATTCCCAGATCCCTGATCCCCAGATTCCCAGATCCCCTGACTCCCTGATTCCTGATCCCCTGATTCTCAGATCCCCTGATTCCCTGATTCTCTTATTCCATGATTCCCTGATTCCATGATTCCCTCATTCCCTCATTCCCTGATTCCATGATTCCCTGATTCCATGACTCCCCGATTCCCTGATTCCATGACTCCCAGACTCCCCGATTCCAGGGTTCCCCGATTCCGTGGTTCCCTGATTCCCTTATTCCCTTATTCCCTTATTCCCTGATTCCCCGATTCCCTGATTCCATGATTCCCCGATTCCCCGATTCCCCGACTCCCCGATCCCGGGATCCCCAATTCCCGGATCCCGTGTGCGCTCTCCCCACGCGGGTTTCGGCCCCGCAGCCCCACCCGCCCCAATTCCCACCAGTTCCACCAGTCCGGGTTCTCCCAGGGCCGGGAAAGGCCCGGAGCCGCGGCCCCGTTTATTTCCACCTCCGGAGGCACTTGGGGGGGACACGGGGGGACACAGGGGGACACGGGGGGACACGGGGGGACATGGAGGGGACATGGGGGGGGACATGGGGACACAGGGGGACACGGGGGGACACGGGGGGACACGGAGAGACACAGGGGGACACGGGGGGACACGGGGGGGACACGGAGAGGAGACAGGGCGGACACGGAGAGGATGCAGAGGGACAAGGGGGAACAAGGGGGGGACATGGAGGGGACACGGGGAGACACGGGGGGGACACCGAGGGGACACAGGGGGGACATGGAGGGGACAAGGGGGGGACATGGAGGGGATGTGGAGGGGACACGGGGGGGACATGGGGGGGGCACAGAGGATGTGGGGGGACACGGAGAAGACACGGAGGGGACATGGAGCGGACGTGGAGAGGACATGGGGTGGACATGGGGGGGGACGTGGAGGGGACACAGAGAGGACACGGAGAGGACATGGAGGCGACATGGGAGGACACGGTGGGGGACACCGAGATGACACGGAGAGGACGTGGAGGGACAAGGGGGAACAAGGGGGGGACACGGAGGGGACACAGAGGGGAAATGGGAGGACACGGATGGGACACAGAGGGGACACAGAGAGGACATAGAGATGACACGGGGGACACTGAGGGGACACGGAGAGGACATGGAGAGGACACAGAGGGGACATGGAGGGGACACGGAGCCGCCTCAGGGCACCACGTGCCACCACTTGAAGGCGAAGGGCTTGCGGCGCACGTTGGTGCCGCAGTGGACGTCCCCCGACAGGACGTGGTAGGAGAAGAAGTCGTCGATGAAGGTGCAGGAGAGGCCCAGCGGCTCCAGCAGCTCCCGCACGCGCTGCTCCAGGCAGCAGCGCCCGCCCACCACGGGCCCGAAGGGCTTGGGGATGCCCAGGTGCCGGCCCAGCACCAGCATGTTCACCTGGAGAGACGAGATTCCAGCCGGGAACGGCGCCGGACATGGCCCGAGGACATCCCAGAAACATCCCAGAGACATCCCGGGAACATCCAGACACTGGGACATCCCAGAGATATCCCAGAGACATCCCAGAGATATCCTGGAGACATCCTGGAGACATCCCACATCCCAGAGACATCCTGGAGACATCCCAGAGATATCCCAGAGACATCCTGGGGACATCCCGGAGACATCCCGGGAACATCCCAGAGACATCCCGGAGACATCCCGACACTGGGACATCCCAGAGATATCCCAGAGACATCCCGGAGACATCCTGGAGACATCCCAACACGGGGACATCCCAGAGACATCCCAGAGATATCCCAGAGATATCCTGGAGACATCCCACATCCCAGAGACATCCTGGAGACATCCCATCCCGGGAACATCCCAGAGACATCCCAGGAACATCCCAGAGACATCCCAGAGACATCCCGGAGACATCCCGGGAACATCCCGGAGACATCCCACATCCGGGAGACATCCCGGAGATGTCCCATAGTCATCCCAACACAGAGACATCCCAGCCCAGCCTGACCCTGATCCCATCAGGGGACATCCCAGCCCCGATCCCGTCCCCAATCCCACCCCAGGGAAAATCCCAGCCCCAATCCAACCCTGGGGAAATCCTGGATCCGATCCTGGCCCAGGGACATCCCTGACCTGGTCCCAGCCCTGATCCCAGCCCCGACCCTATCAGGGACATCCCAGCTCTGATCCCATCAGGGACATCCAGGCCCTGATCCCTGCCATGATCCCAGTCCCAATCCCATCAGGGACATCCCTGCCCCAATCCCAGCCCCGATCCCTGTCTCAATCCTGTCAGGGACATCCCAGCCCTGATCCCACCAGGGACATCCCAGCCCTGATCCCTGCCATGATCCCAGCCCTGATCCCACCAGGAACATCCCAGCCCTGATCCCTGCCATGATCCCAGCCCCTATCCCAGCAGGGACTTCCCTGACCTGATCCCAGCTCAGATCCCTGCCCCAGTCCCAGCCCCAGTCCTGCCCCAGGGACATCCCGATTCCATCAGGGACATCCTGATCCCACCCCAGGGACATCCCGATCCCATCAGGGACATCCCAATCCCTTCAGGGACATCCCAGCCCCGATCCCACCCCAGGGACATCCCAATCCCATCATGGACATCCTGATCCCACCTCAGGAACATCCCTGCCCCAATCCCACCCCAGGGACATCCCGATCCCATCAGGGACATCCCAATCCCACCCCAGGGGACATCCCAATCCCATCAGGGACATCCCGATCCCGTCAGGAACATCCCAGCCCCAACCCCACCCCAGGGACACCCTGATCCCATCCCAGGGACATCCCGATCCCGTCAGGAACATCCCTGCCCCAATCCCACCCCAGGGACATCCCAATCCCATCAGGAACATCCCGATCCCATCAGGGACATCTCGATCCCGTCAAGGACATCCCAATCCTGTCAGGAACATCCCTGCCCCCAATCCGTCAGGAACATCCCAATCCCGTCAGGGACATCCCGATCCCATCAGGAACATCCCGATCCCGTCAGGAACTTCTGCCAGCCCCGGGAGCTCCAGGTGCCGTTACCATGTCCGGGAAGAAGGCCTCGGCCCCCGAGGCGGCGTCGCCCCGGAAGAGCTGCGGGATGTCCAGGATGTCCGGCTCGGCCAGGCCCAGCGAGCGCTTCAGGATGTCCCGGTTCCAGCTGATGCAGCTCTGGGAGAGCACGGAGAGGGTGAGCGGGGAGAGGGAGCGGACACAGGGATGGACACAGGGACAGACAGGGACAGAGGGACAACGGAATGGGGAGACGGAGGGACAAAGGGAGGGAAAAGGGATGGAGGGACATGGACAATGGGATGGAGACGGAGGGGACCAGGAGATGGACAACGGAATGGGGAGATGGAGGGATGAGGAGATGGACAGTGGGATGGGGAGATGGAAGGGATGAGGAGATGAACCATGGGATGGAGACGGAGGGATGAGGAGATGAACAATGGGATGGAGATGGAGGGACCAGGAGATGGACCATGGGATGGGGAGATGGAGGGACCAGAGATGGACAACGGAATGGGGAGACGGAGGGACCAGGAGATGGACAACGGAATGGGGAGATGGAGGGACCAGGAGATGGACAATGGAATGGGGAGATGGAGGGATGAGGAGATGGACAATGGAATGGAGATGGAGGGATGAGGAGATGGACCATGGAATGGGGAGATGGAGGGACCAGGAGATGGACAATGGAATGGGGAGATGGAGGGATGAAGATATGAACCATGGAATGGGGAGATGGAAGGATGAAGATATGAACCATGGAATGGGGAGATGGAGGGATGAGGAGATTGGGACCAATGGGATGGGGAGATGGAGGGATGAGGAGATGGACAATGGAATGGGGAGATGGAAGGATGAAGAGATGGACAATGGGATGGAGATGGAGGGATGAGGAGATGGACAATGGAATGGAGATGGAGGGATGAGGAGATGGGGAGAGAGGGATGGGGAGATGCAGGGACAAAGAGAGGGACAGAAGGACAGAGGGACAAAGGGCCAGGATGGGTGGGAGGTCAGAGGGAGGGATGGACAGAAGGGTGGACGGAGAAATGGATGGATAATGGATGATGGATGATGGATGATGGATGGACGGATGATGGATGACGGATGGATGATGGATGGATGATGGATGGATGGATGGATGATGGATGGATGATGGATGGATGGATGGATGATGGATGATGGATGGATGATGGATGGATGGATGGATGATGGATGGATGGATGGATGGATGGATGATGGATGGATGATGGATGGATGGATGGATGATGGATGGATGATGGATGGATGGATGGATGGATGGATGGATGGATGGATGGATGGATGGATGGATGATGGATGGATGATGGATGGATGGATGATGGATGGATGGATGGATGGATGATGGATGGATGATGGATGATGGATGATGGATGGATGATGGATGGATGGATGGATGGATGATGGATGGATGGTGGATGGATGGATGATGGATGATGGATGGATGGATGGATGGATGGATGGATGGATGGATGGATGGATGATGGATGGATGATGGATGGATGGATGATGGATGGATGGTGGATGGATGGATGGGGGATGGATGGATGATGGATGGATGGATGGATGGATGATGGATGATGGATGGATGATGGATGGATGGATGATGGATGGATGGATGGATGGATGGATGATGGATGATGGATGGATGATGGATGGATGGATGATGGATGGATGATGGATGGATGGATGGATGGATGGATGATGGATGGATGAATGATGGATGGATGATGGATGATGGATGATGGATGATGGATGGATGATGGATGGATGGATGATGGATGGATGATGGATGGATGGATGGATGATGGATGATGGATGATGGATTGATGTATGATAGAGGGATGGAGCAATGGATCCGTGGATTGATGGATGGACAGATGGAAGGTTGGACAGAGGGAAGAATGGATGAAGGGAGGGTCAGAGCGATGGAGAGATGGATGAGGGGGGTGACGGAGGATGAGCAGAGCGATGGAGGGGAGGAAAGAGGGATGGAGGGACAAAAGGACACGGAGGGAGCGGTGGATCAGAGCCTCCAGCTCCTCATCCTCACCTGGGCGTAATCATTGAACTTGCGGAGCTCCTCGTTAGCCAGGATCTCGTTTATGGTGGGCTTGGGCACCCCGTCCCTGTCCAGCCCTGCCGAGAGAGAGCCGGGCTGGAATTCTGCCACGGCTGGGCCGGGATGAGACTTCAGCTCTGAGCCTGGAGCTCCATCCCGACCCAGGAATCCAATCCGTGCTGTTTTAATTAATTCATCCCTCCTGCTCCGTTCTTTCCCTGTTCCCCACTGGCTCTGGATCCAATCTGTGCTGGTTTAATTAATTCATCCCTCCTGCTCCGTTCTTTCCCTGTTCCCCACTTGGCTCTGGATCCAATCCGTGCTGTTTTAATTAATTCATCCCTCCTGCTCCGTTCTTTCCCTGTTCCCCACTGGCTCTGGATCCAATCCGTGCTGTTTTAATTAATTCATCCCTCCTGCTCCGTTCTTTCCCTGTTCCCAGCCACCTCTGGATCCAATCCGTGCTGTTTTAATTAATTCATCCATCCTGCTCCATCCTTTCCCTGTTCCCCACTGGCTCTGGATCCAATCCGTGCTGTTTTAATTAATTCATCCATCCTGCTCCATCCTTTCCCCATTCCCAGCCGGCTCTGGATCCAATCCGTGCTGTTTTAATTAATTCATCCATCCTGCTCCGTCCTTTCCCCCATTCCAGCCGGCTCTGGATCCAATCCGTGCTGGTTTAATTAATTCATCCATCCTGCTCCGTTCTTTCCCTGTTCCCCACTGGCTCTGGATCCAATCCGTGCTGTTTTAATTAATTCATCCCTCCTGCTCCGTTCTTTCCCTGTTCCCAGCCACCTCTGGATCCAATCCGTGCTGTTTTAATTAATTCATCCATCCTGCTCCATTCTTTCCCTGTTCCCAGCCACCTCTGATCCAATCCGTGCTGTTTTAATTAATTCATCCATCCTGCTCCGTTCTTTCCCTGTTCCCAGCCACCTCTGGATCCAATCCGTGCTGTTTTAATTAATTCATCCATCCTGCTCCGTTCTTTCCACATTCCTAGCCACCTCTGGATCCAATCCATGCTGTTTTAATTAATTCATCCCTCCTGCTCCATCCTTTCCCTGTTCCCCACTGGCTCTGGATCCAATCCGTGCTGTTTTAATTAATTCATCCATCCTGCTCTGTCCTTTCCCCCATTCCCAGCCGGCTCTGGATCCAATCCATGCTGTTTTAATTAATTCATCAATCCTGCTCCGTCCTTTCCCTGTTCCCCACTGGCTCTGGATCCAATCCGTGCTGTTTTAATTAATTCATCCCTCCTGCTCTGTCCTTTCCCCCATTCCCAGCCACCTCTCCACCTCCCCGCATCCCATTTTGCCGGAGAACGTGTGAACGAAGTCACAGCTCTCCGTTTCTCCTGCTCCCTACCCTGGAACATCACGGCCTCTCCGAAGCCCTCCTCCTGCTTCTCCCGGAGCAGCTGGTAGCAGGCGCTGGGGCTGGCCAGGAGCAGCCGGAATCCCTGCGGGAGAAGAGGAAGAGGAGCTGGAGGAAGGCTCTGGAGGAGGTGGGGTGTTGGGGAGGATGAAGCCAGAAAACCCCATAATATGACTGCTTAGATTCTGAGAATGTGAAACCTGTAAGGGAGATAGAATTGAAAGTAAGTTTTGATGTTTGAGATGTGTTAAGATACTGGATGTCTGGGAAAACAGTTCTGTGACGATCTGAAGGTCACCTGCAGCCAGACCCAGAGGTCAGATGGAATGTTCTGTCTCACCCCTCAATGTAAGGTTCATCCCACACCTGTAACTCTCCCCTGCAGGATCAGGTACCTGTAACCCCATTGGCACAAGTCCTGTTCCAGCCCACCTCGAGACCCCTGATCAGGGGGCTGCGAGGGTGGGCCGTCCTCTTTTGCTCCTCTCTCTTTGCCCTCTCCTCTTGCCTCTCTGCTATCTGCTCTTGGAATTTCCTCTCCTTATCTCTTCCTTCCCCCTCTCCCTAGGCCTCACCACGAGCTGCAGCCTGGCAGCTCCGAGCAAGGCCTCACATCCCTTACAATAAACCTCATCTTCTAAAACCTAACTTCAGAGATCTCTCGTCCACTTTCATCCACACCGTCCTGGAGCCCACAGCAGCAGCAGCAGGAGGTATTTCTACAGCGGGGGTCTCATCCCGCTTTTTATTTTTTCCGCCCTCATTCCCGGGGGTCCGTTACCTTGCGGTCGGGCGCTGGGACGAAGCTCAGGAACTCGTCGACGTGCCCGACCTGGAGCCAGTCGGAGAAGAGCTCCACGGGCGCCTGCACCTCCTGCGCCTCCAGGAACTGGCGCACGGCCTTGGCCATCCTGCGGCCGCCCAGCCTGCGGGGATGGCGGGCGTTCCAGCCGGGAATCCTCGGTCCTACCGGGAGAGCCTTCTCCCGCTGCCCGGCTCACCTGGGGAAGCTGCTGCCGACCAGGATGCGCCCCAGCGGTACTCCTTGCCCTGCACCGTCACGGGCGGGCTCACCTCCAAATTCCCGAAGGAATCAGGCTGGAAGCGCCCTCCGGAGCGTGCCGGGCCACGTAGCCGAAATCGGGGCCCTTGGGGTGGCCGGGGGGAAACGGGAGGAAATGGTTAAAAAAAAATGCAGCCGTCGGTAGGGAAGGACTGCGCCCACAAGTCCTCTGTGCTGGAGGTTCCCACCCCGAAAATGCAGGAAGTAAAGGGATTTATTCCCCATTTTTAAAAGGGATTTATTTCCATTTTTAAGGGATTTATTTCCATTTTTAAAGGGATTTATTCCGTTTTAAATAGAATTTATTCCCATTTTTAAAGGGATTTATCCCCATTTTTAAAGGTATTTATTCCCATTTTCAAAGGGATTTATCCCCGTTTTTAAAGGGATTTATCCCATTTTTAAAGGTATTTATTCCAGTTTTTAAAGGGATATATCCCTATTTTTAAAGATATTTATTCCCATTTTTAAAGGGATTTATCCCCGTTTTTAAAGGGATTTATCCCAGTTTTAAAGGGATTTATTCCAGTTTTTAAAGGGATTTATCCCATTTTTAAAGGTATTTATTCCCATTTTAAAAGGGATTTATTCCCATGTTTAAAGAGATTTATCCCCATTTTTAAAGGTATTTATCCCATTTTTTAAGGGTTTTATCCCATTTTTAATGGGATTTATTCCCATTTTAAAGGTATTTATTCCCATTTTAAAAGGGATTTATCCCATTTTTAAAGGCATCTATCCCCAGTTTTAAAGGGATTTATTCCCATTTTTAAAGGGATTTATCCCCCTTTTTAAAGGCATTTATCCTGGTTTTTAAAGGCATTTATCCCATTTTTAAAGGCATCTATTCCCATTTTAAAAGGTATTTATTCCCATTTTTAAAGGGATTTATCCCCGTTTTTAAGGCATCTATCCCCAGTTTTAAAGGGATTTATTCCATTTTTAAAGGGATTTATCCCCCTTTTTAAAGGCATTTATCCCCGTTTTTAAAGGGACTTATCCCGTTTTTCGGGGATCACCTATCCGCGCACGGCAGGAGGAAGCAGCCGGATACCAGGATGCTCCTGACGGGAAAATCCTTCAGGCCGCGGTCCCGGGGCGAGTCGAAGACCACGGGGAAAGTCTTGTGTGGGGCCTGGACGTAGCCGAACTCCATCTCATCCTGGAGAAGGGAGGGAGGATTTTGGGAATGTGGGGCGCGGGCTGGGAGCGGCCGGGCGCGTCCCTGCTCCCACCTGGATCCAGCGGTCCTGGCGGTTCTGCGGCGCCGGGCACACGGTCAGCGGGCACCGCGCCCGCTCCGCCAGCGCGCCCACGGCCGCCACGAACCCCTCGTTGTCGTCCACGCTGGGGGGAACAAATACGGGAAAACCGGGATTCGGGAGCGGATCCGGCAGCGGGAAGCGCGGGAGCGCCCGGCGCCCACCTGCAGACGAAGACCTCCAGCGGCGCCGCCGTGTTGGGAGTCATGATCCAGGGAGCCACGCGGAAAACCACGGAGTCCGTGAAGATCGGGGACTCCAGGAGGCCCTGGGATGGCAGGGATGGAGTTTGGGATCTGTCCCGACCCCCTGGGCTGGCAGGGATGGAGTTTGGGATCTGTCCCGACCCCCTGGGCTGGCAGGGATGGAGTTGGGATCTGTCCTGACCCCCTGGGATGGCAGGGATGGAGTTTGGGATCCGTCCCGACCCCCTGGGCTGGCAGGGGATGGAGTTTGGGATCTGTCCCGACCCCCCTGGGATGGCAGGGATGGAGTTTGGGATCTGTCCCGACCCCCTGGGATGGCAGGGATGGAGTTTGGGATCTGTCCCGACCCCCTGGGCTGGCAGGGATGGAGTTTGGGATCCGTCCCGACCCCCTGGGCTGGCAGGGATGGAGTTTGGGATCTGTCCCGACCCCCTGGGATGGCAGGGATGGAGTTTGGGATCCGTCCGACCCCCTGGGATGGCAGGGATGGAGTTTGGGATCCGTCCCGACCCCCTGGGATGACAGGGATGGAGTTTGGGATCCGTCCCGACCCCCTGGGCTGGCAGGGATGGAGTTTGGGATCCGTCCCGACCCCCTGGGATGGCAGGGATGGAGTTTGGGATCCGTCCCGACCCCCTGGGATGACAGGGATGGAGTTTGGGATCTGTCCCGACCCCCTGGGCTGGCAGGGATGGAGTTTGGGATCTGTCCCCACTGTCCCACACCCTGTGGGATGACAGGGATGCTTCTTGTCCCAACACCCTGGAACAGCAGGGATGGAGTGTGGGATCTGTCCCGCTGTCCCACACCCCCTGGAATTCCGTCCCCACTATCCCACACCTCTGGAATTCCATCCCCACTGTCCCACACTCCCTGGAATTCTGTCCCCACTGTCCCACACCCTCTGGAATCGCAGGGATGCAGTTTGGGATCTGTCCCCACTGTCCCAACACCCCTGGAATTCCATCCCTGTTGTCCCAAACCCATGGAATGGTGTTGATGGAGTTCAGGGTCTCTCCCCACTGTCCCACACCCCTGGAATTCCTTCCCCCCTGGAATTCCATCCCCACTGGAATTCCATCCCCACTGTCCCACACCCCTGGAATTCCATCCCCCCTGGAATTCCATCCCCCCTGTCCCACACCCCTGGAATTCCATCCCCCCTGGAATTCCATCCCCCCTGGAATTCCATCCCACTGTCCCACACCCCATGGAATGGTGTTGATGGAGTTCGGGGTCTCTCCCCACTGTCCCACACCCCTGGAATTCCATCCCCGCTATCCCACACCCTGTGGAATTCCGTCCCTGCTGTCTCACACCCCATGGGATGGTGATGATGGAGTTCGGGGTCTGTCCCACTGTCCCACACCCTCTGGAATTCCATCCCCCCTGGAATTCCATCCCCGCTGTCCCACACCTCTGGAATTCCATCCCCGCTGTCCCACATCCCTGGAATTCCGTCCCTGCTGTCCCACACCCCTGAATTCCGTCCCCGCTGTCCCACACCCCTGGAATTCCGTCCCCCGCTGTCCACACCCCCATGAATTCCATCCCCGCTGTCCCACACCTCTGGAATTCCATCCCCGCTGTCCCACACCCCCATGAATTCCATCCCCGCTGTCCCACACCCCCATGAATTCCGTCCCCGCTGTCCCACACCTCTGGAATTC
>JBBAXF010000107.1:0-80403 GCA_037837765.1 Delichon dasypus | reverse complement strand
GGAGCAAAGAATCCCAACACATTCAGGTGGGAAAAGCTCTCCACGGTCCTTCCAGGACCTTCAGGTCCGAGCGGTGACTGATCCCCACCTTGTCCCCAGCCCGGAGCACTGAGCGCCACGTCCAGGCAATCCTTGGACACCTCCAGGGATGGGGACTCCAAACCTTCCCGGAGGGCCCCTGCCAAAACAACTCCCCCCTGTTGGAAATGATGTAACTTTCCTAAATGTTCCTAATTAATTGTTATGATTACTCGTAAGCAGTGCCCGCTTTTAGCCAGCACAAGTCCAAACTTCTTCACAGACTCTTACTTCTACTTTGATCATTAAATCACTGAAACCCTCGGTTTGTTAGAGCTAACCCTGACACGCTTCGAAAAAGCCAAAGGGATTTGAGGATTGGACATCTGGGATCTGAAATTTATGGCCCTTTAAGGACACTGGAGTAAGCAGAAGATACAGAGGAGGTTGAGGCCTGGAAAGTTGGGGGTTCCCAATTGGAAAAGATGACAAAAGGAAGATAAAAGAACTAAAGAATGTGGCCCCGCTTAGCACGAAGAGTGAGAAATCAACAATCGATAGTGGACAGAATGCTAATCAATGAAGAGGATTATCAGAACCCATGACCAGTAATTTCTTTGTTAAAAATGTGTAAATAAATGAAAACATTTTGTATTGACGTGGAGGCTGGAGCTCTGTCAGCCCCACACAAACCCTGGCTGGGAATAAAGTAACTCCTGACTCCCCAACACTACAGAAACAGGGCTAGAGGCAAATTGGGAGGATTTTGGTGATGCTCCTCACCCCTCTGAGCGCTTCCCTCCCGGTTATTCCCCACAATCGTTTGATCCCCCAGCTTTGTCCTCACAGCAAATTCATTTATTAAGCAAATCTCAAGCAACACACTCTGGGGGCAAAGACGGAGGGGGAAGGAGGAGGAAGAGGAGGAGGAGGAGGAAGAGGAAGAGGAGGAAGAGGAGGAAGAGGAGGCCTGGCTACGGCGTGAAGTTCCACCACTTGAAGGCGAAGGGCCGGCGCTGGACGCCGGTGCCGCAGCGCACCTCGCCCAGGCTGCCGTGGTAGGAGGACACGTCCTCCAGGAAGCGGCAGCACAGCCCCAGCGGCTCCAGCAGCGCGCGGATCCGCCGCTCCAGGCAGCACTCACCGCCCGCCACCGGGCCGAAGGGCTTGGGGATGCCCAGGTCCCTGCCCAGGACGATCATGGTGACCTGCAGGGTGACACCAGGGGACAGGGGTGTGAGAATGGGTGACACTGAAGGGCTCGGGGATGCTCAGGATGATCATGGTGACCTGCAGGGTGACACCAAGGGACAGGGGTGTGAGAATGGGTGACACTGAAGGGCTCAGGGATACCCAGGACGATCATGGTGACCTGCGGGGTGACACCAGGGGACAGGGGTATCAGAATGGGTGACACTGAAGGGCTCGGGGATGCCCAGGACGATCATGGTGACCTGCAGGGTGACACCAGGGGACAGGGATGTGAGAATGGGTGACGCTGAAGGGCTCAGGGATGCTCAGGTCCCTGCCCAGGTCGATCATGGTGACCTTCAAGGTGACACCAGTGGTGTCGGGATGGATGAAGCCGAAGGAAAGGCACTGATCACCCTCCTCCGCCCGCCTCAGCACCGCTGTTTGCAGCTGCCCTCCCTCAGGACTCCAAATCCAACAGGATTCCTCCTTTTTTGTCCTTAAATCACACCTCACCCCTTGCAATTTCACCACTATTTTTCAAAACCCCACCCAAGCACCACAAAGCCACTGAGCTGTGTCAGACCCGTGTTTATCCATGCCTGGCTGGAAATATTCCCTTTCTCTAGACAGCTGTGGGGATTTTTTGGGAATACTTTAAGGAAAGTGTGCCCCTCACCTTGCAATTTCACCACTTTGGAAGGGTTTTGCCTCAAAACCCCACTGCATGCACCACAAAGCCACCAAGTTGTGTCAGACCTGTGTTTATGCATGCCTGGCTGGAAAGATTCCCTTTCTCTAGACAGCTGCAGGGTTTTGGGGGGAAAACTGAGGAAAATGTGCTTCTCACCTTTCAGTTTCACTGCTTTGGAAGGGTTTAGCCTCAAAACCCCACTGCATGCACCACAAAGCCACCAAGCTGTGCCAGACTCGTGTTTATCCATGCCTGGCTGGAAAGATTCCCTTTCTCTAGACAGCTGTGGGGGTTTGGGGGGAAAACTGAGGAAAACGTGCTTCTCACCTTTCAGTTTCACTGCTTTGGAAGAGTTTTGCCTCAAAACCCCACCCAAGCACCCCAAGGCCACCAAGCTGTGTCAGACCCGTGCTTATCCATGCCTGGCTGGAAATATTCCCTTTCTGCAGGTAGCTGCGGGGTTTTGGGGGGAAAACTGGGGAAAATGTGCTTCTCACTTTTCAGTTTCACCGCTTTGGAAGCGTTTTGCCTCAAAACCCCAAAGCCACCAAGCTGCGTCAGACCCGTGCTTATCTGCAGACGTTTCCCTTTTCTAGACTTTTCTTTCCCAGGAAAACCCTGTGGACTCACCCCGGGTGACCCAGCCGTGTTCTTGGGGGTTTTTTGGGAGCCCCTCCTTACCGTGTTGGGGAAGTAGGGCACGGCTTTTCCCTGCTTGTCCAGCTTGAAGAGGGCCGGCAGGTCGATGATGTCCTCCTCCAGCAAGCCCAGCTCCTTCTTGAGGATATCCCTGTTCCAGTCGATGCAGCGCTGCGGGGGACAGGGAGGAGCAGGGAGGGGCCCGAGTTCCCCCACTCCCCGCAGGGTTCGTGCCACGCCGCCCCGGCCGCCGCCATGAAACCCCGGTTTTTCTGAGTTTTTAAAGACTTTTGATTGTTCATAAGATGGAGTCACACCTTTTAGCTACTGTACAATATTAGGATCAGTTTCTACCTTTTCTCACACATAACATAAACAAATCCTTTGTTTTTCATTCCCTGCCCTTTGTTTGCACATTTCTAACCTGAAAACAATTGTAAGTGACAGTTGGTCTGGCCGTTCAGCTGGGAGGTGGAAACTCCAGAAGCCAATCCACAGCCAGACCCACAAATGTATAAAAAGTAAGAAATAAACAGGCAGAGGAGCTCTGGGCTTGGCTCAGCCTTGGGCTCTCTCGGAGGAACAACTCTGCCCTGGGAAATCTCTCGTCTCCGTGTGCCACCCTGGTTCTTCTGAGTTTTTAAAGCCTTTTGATTGTTCATAAGATGGAGTCAGACCTTTTAGCTACTGCAGAATATTAGGAGCAGTTTCTACCTTTTCCCACAGATGTAACATAAAGAAATCATTTGTTTTTCATTCCCTGTCCTTTGTTTGCATATTTCTAACCTGAAAACAATTGTAACTGACAGCTGCTCTGGCCATTCGGCTGAGGGGTGGAAACTCCAGAAGCCAATCCACAGCCAGACCCACAAATGTATAAAAAGTAAGAAATAAACAGGCTGAAGGGCTCTCAGCCTTGGGCTCTCTCAGAGGAACATCTCTGCCCTGCGAAATCTCTCGTCTCCATGTGTCACCCTGGTTCTTCCGAGTTTTTAAAGACTTTTGATTGTTCATAAGATGGAGTCAGACCTTTTAGCTACTGCACAATATTAGGATCAGTTTCTGCCTTTTCTCACACATGTAACATAAATCCTTTGTTGTTCATTCTCTGCCCTTTGTTTGCACATTTCTAACCTGAAAACAATTGTAACTGACAGCTGGTCTGGCCGTTCGGCTGGGAGGTGACAACTCCAGAAGCCGATCCACAGCCAGACCCACAAATGTATAAAAAGTAAGAAATAAACAGGCAGAGGGTTCTCCGCTTTGGTTCTCAGCTTTGGCTCTCTCGGAGGAACTCTCTGCCCTGCAAATCTCTCGTCTCTGTGTGGTTGCTCTGCATGCCTGATCACACGGCCGGCGCTTGGGGCTTACCTGGACGTACTGGTTCTGCTGCGCCAGGCCGTCGTTGGCCAGGACCTTGTTGATGGTGACGCGCTTGGTGTCTGCCCCCGAGTACCCTAAAGGCGAGAAACGCCCTCAAAGTGAGGCAGCGCTGGCGGGACGGGGAGAGAGATGGAAAAAGCAGACAAAATTCCCGGTTTCCTGAGGCTGGGGTCAGAGCTTGGGAAGCTGAGGCGCGGGAATCTCTTCCCATTGGAAAAGTCGTGTCATTCATTCTCCTGCCCACGGGAATCCGCTGAGGTTCTCCGGAGCATCCCCCCTCCACGGGGTCACCCCTGGGCTTGGGACGGCTGGGTTCAGCCCAGAGGAACCCTTGGAGGTATGGAGAGCTTCTCCCAATCCTACCATGGATCAAAATCTCAATGAAAAGGAAAAAAACCCAGTTCTAATCTGGGGGACACGGGAGCTGCCAGTTGTCCCGCTCTGTTCTGGAATTCTGTGTCCTTGGAGATACAGAGACCTTCTCCCGACCCCATCGTGGATCAAAATCACAATGAAAGGGGGAAAACCCAGTTCTAATCCGGGGGACACAAGCACTGCCAGTTGTCCTGCTCTGTGCTGGAACTCCATATCCTTGGAGATACAGAGACCTTCTCCCGACCCCACTGTGGATCAAAACCACAATGAAAGGGAAAAACCCAGTTCTGATCTGGGGGACACAAGCACTGCCAGTTGTCCTGCTCTGTTCTGGAATTCTGTGTCCTTGGAGATACAGAGATCTTCTCCTGACCGCACCGTGGATCAAAACCACAGTGAAAAGGAAAAAACCCAGTTCTGATCTGGGGGACACGGGAGCTGCCAGTTGTCCTGCTCCGTGCTGGAACTCCATATCCTTGGAGATACAGAGACCTTCTCCCGACCCTACCGTGGATCAAAACCACAATGAAAGGGGGAAAACCCACTGCTGATCTGGGGGGGACATGAGAGGTGCCAGTTGTCCCGCTCTGTGCTGGATCTCAATGTCCTTGGAGATATGGAGACCTTCTCCTGACCCCACCATGGATCAAGATCAGAATGAAAGGGAAAAACCCAGTTCTGATCTGGGGGGACACAGGAGCTGCCAGTTGTCTGCTCCGTGCTGGATTTAAATGTCCTTGGAGATACAGAGACCTTCTCCCAATCCTACCACAGATCAAAACCACAATGAAAAGGAAAAAGCCCTGTTCTAATCTGGTGGGGACACGGGAGCTGCCAGTTGTCTGCTCCGTGCTGGATCTCAATGTCCTTGGAGATATGGAGACCTTCTCCTGACCCCACCATGGATCAAAACCACAATGAAAAGGAAAAAGCCCTGTTCTAATCTGGTGGGGACACGGGAGCTGCCAGTTGTCCTGCTCCGTGCTGGAGCTCCGCTGGCATTTCCAGAGGCTCCATCCCGGGCTGCAAACATCCCCTCCACGCAGAGGCCCTTATCCCTCCCATCCCACTCTCTTTCCCGAAATAGGGCCGGAGGAGGCCGGGGGCGGCGGGTGGCATCCCGCTGAAGGACACGCGGCCGGGAGAAGGTCCCCGCACGGCCCCGGCCGCGGCTCCGGGCGCTGTCCCCTTGCCTTTGAACATGGTGGCTTCTCCCTGTCCCTCCTTCTGCTTCTCGCGGAAGAGCCGGTAGCAGGCGGCCGGGCTGGCCAGCAGCATCCGAAATCGCTGCGGGAACACGGCCGGGGTCAGCTCCCGCGAAAAACCACCATGAGACTCTTAAAATCGGGCGTCTCCGCTGTTGGCCAGTGCCTCGTTTGACCCATGGAGTGTTTGTGGGCCTAAAAATTCCTTTACTGAGCCATCCAGGTCAAGGCTCGGTTTCCCTGAGGGAAAAATTTATGTGGGAAGCAGCCAAAGCCATGACAGAGGGAAGAGAAATGTTCTGAAAACATGTGGCCATAAATATTCCTTTTTTTTTTTTTTTTGAGCCATCCTGGTCACGGCTCAGTTTCCCCGAGGGAAAAATCTGTGTCAGAAGGAAGAAAAGCCACAAGAGAGGGAAGAGAAACGTCCTGAAAACCTCTGGGAGATGCCGAGCTGCTGCAAACCCCTGGGAATCTTACGGCTGGAATTTCTTGGATACCTTTGCAGGCATTTTCCCCTTCTGCTGGCTTTCATGAACAGCCCAGCAAATCCCTCTCTTTTTGTGCTCAGATCCCTCCTTTTGGGGTGGGGAATGAAGCCCAAGCAAACACGGGCTGGGGGTGCCGGAGGAGCGAGCTCCGGGGTTTTCCCCGCGGGGTTGGTGTCCCCGAGGAGGAGCCCTGGGGCAGCAGCGGGGCTCTGGGGTACCTTTTTGTCGGAGGTGGGGACGAAGGTGACGAACTCGTTGACGTTGCCCACGGCCAACCAGTCGGAGTAGAGCTCCACGGGGGCCTGGACGCGCTGGGCGTAGAGGAAATCCCGCACCAGCCCGGTCATCCTGCGGCCCGCGGACCTGGGGGAAATTCCCGTCAGGATCAGCCTGGACACTCAGACTGGGGGGATATTCCCATCAATATCAGCCTGGATACTCAAATTGGGGGGATATTCCCCTCAATATCAGGCTGGTTACTCAGATTGGGGGGATATTCCCATCAGTCTCAGCCTGGATTCCTGGATTGGGGGGATATTCCCATCAATATCAGCCTGGACACTCAGATTGGGGGGATATTCCCATCAATATCAGCCTGGATACTCAAATTGGAGGGATATTCCCATCAACATTGACCTGGATTTTTGGATGGGGAACATTCCTATCAACATCAGCCTGGAAACTCAGATTGGGGGGACATTCCCATCAATATCAGCCTGGATTCTTGGACTGGGGGGATATTCCCATCAGTCTCAGCCTGGATTCTTGGACTGGGGGGGATATTCCCATCAGTCTCAGCCTGGATTCCTGGATTGTGGGGATATTCCCATCATCATCAGCCTGGACACTCAAATTGAGGGGATATTCCCATCAATGTCAGCCTGGACACTCAGATTGGGGGGATATTCCCATCAATATCAGCCTGGATACTCAAATTGGAGGGATATCCCCATCAGCATCAGTCTGGATTCTTGGATGGGGAACATTCCTATCAACATCAGCCTGGAAACTCAAACTGGGGGGATATTCCCATCAACATTGGCCTGGATTCTTGGATGGGGGAACATTCTCATCAACATCGGCCTGGACAATAGGATTGAGGGGATATTCCCATCAACATCAGCCTGGAAACTCAAACTGAGGGGATATTCCCATCAACATTGGCCTGGATTCTTGGATGGGGGAACATTCTCATCAACATCGGCCTGGACAATAGGATTGAGGGGATATTCCCATCAACATCAGCCTGGAAACTCAAACTGAGGGGATATTCCCATCAACATTGGCCTGGATTCTTGGATGGGGAACATTCTCATCAACATTGGCCTGGACAATAGGATTGAAGGGACATTCCCATCAATATCAGCCTGAACACAAACTGGGGGGACATTCCCATCAACATCTGCGTGGACACTCAAACTGGGGGGGACATTCCCATCAACATCTGCGTGGATTCTTGGATTGGGGGGATATTCCCATCAATATCAGCCTGGATTCTTGGATTGGGGGGACATTTCCATCAATATCAGCCTGGATACTCAAACTGGGGGGGACATTCCCATCAACATTGACCTGGATTCTTGGATTGGGGGGATATTCCCATCAACATCAGCCTGGATTCTCGGATTGGGGGACATGCCCATGAACATCAGCCTGATTTCTTGGATGGGGAACATTCCTATCAATATCAGCCTGGACAATAGGATTGAAGGGATATTCCCATCAACATCAGCCTGAACACTCAAATTGGGAGGACATTCCCATCAGCATCGGCCCGGATTCCTGGACTGGGGACATTCCCATCAACATCTCCCTGGATACTCGGCTGTACCTGGGAGCCCCCACCCTGCTCAGGCAGGGTCTAATTAACCCAATTAACCCGACCTCGGTGGCATTTCAGGGCGCCTGCTGAGGCTTCGCTCCCAAATCCGTGGTTTTCCCCCCAAATCTGTGTTTCCCCTGTCTCTTACGCGGGGAAGCTGCTGCCGACGAGGATCCTTCCCAGGGGATACTCCTTGCCAGCCACGCACACGGGCGGGCTGACCTCCACGTTCCCGAAGGAGTCCAGGCTGGCCACGGCCTCGAAGAGGGGCTCCCGGAGCACGTAGCCGAAATCGGGGCCCTGGAAAAGAGGAGCAGCCCGGAGCCCCCGCTGCTGGCGGGGTTTTGTCCTCCTGCGGGGTGGGAGAGGACGGCGGCGGCGAGGGCGCGGGGAAGGCGGGAGGAGAAAGCTCTCGGGGTCCGGGAGGTGCGGGAATAATCGGGAACACCCGGGAGCAGAGGCCAGGGCTGGAGCCAGGGCCAGATCCCCTCTGCTGTCCCCGGCCAAGGATGAAATGTTTACATTAAACCGAGGTTTAAATGTTCATATAAAGCCAAGGTTTAAATGTCCACATTAAACTGAGGTTTAAATGTTCATATAAAACCAAGGTTTAAGTGTCCGCATTAAACCGAGGTTTAAAAATGTTCACATTGCACAGGGCCAGATCCCCTCTGCCATCCCCGGCCAAGGATGAAATGGTCACATTAAACTGAGGTTTAAATGTTCATATAAATTCAAGGTTTAAGTGTCTGCATTAAACCAAGGTTTAAGTGTCTGCATTAAGCCAAGGTTTAAGTGCCCACACGAAGCAGGACCAGCTCTCCTCTGTTCTCCCCAGCCAAGGTTTAAATGTTCACATTAAGCCACGGTTTAAGTGTCTGCATAAAGCCCAGGTTTAAGTGCCCACATTAAACCAAGGTTTAACTGTTCACATTAAGCCCAGGTTTAAGTGCCCACATGAAGCAGGACCAGCTTTCCTCCCCAGCCAAGGTTTAACTGTTCACATTAAGCCCAGGTTTAAGTGTCTGCATTAAGCTCAGGTTTAAGTGCCTGCATGAAGCAGGACCAGCTCTCCTCTGTTCTCCCCAGCCAAGGTTTAACTGTCTGCATAAAGCCCAGGTTTAAGTGCCCACATTAAACCAAGGTTTAAGTGTCTGCATTAAGCTCAGGTTTAAGTGCCCGCATGAAGCAGGACCAGCTCTGCCCTGTCCTCCCCAGCCAAGGTTTAAGTGTCTGCATTAAGCCCAGGTTTAAGTGTTCACATTAAGCCCAGGTTTAAGTGTCTGCATTAAGCCCAGGTTTAAGTGCCCACATTAAGCTAATTAGGCAGCCCTGGAGTGCAGCTCCTGGCTGGCTCTGGGGTGACTCCGGCCCCTCAGGGTGACTCTGCCCTGGGCTCAGAGCCACCCCGAGGGCTGCGCGGCACTCGAATCCCGCTTAAGGCCTGATTTCCAGGAGTTACTATATCTGGGATTGGAGAAGCAGCGCGGGGGCAATTAGCGCTGGGCTCCGTGTGCTGAGGAGCGTTGAAACCAGGGCAGAACCGGCAGGGACGGGAGCACGTCCCGCTTTTCATCGCGCTCCGGTGGGAGCGGGCGCGGGCCCGGAGCCCCCCGCAGCCCCTGGGATGAGATCGGGTGCCCGGGAGGTCCGAGTTAAACCCCAGCCGCTTCTCAGGGTTGGGTTTCCACAGGGATAACCCAAATATACAGCTCGGGAAAAAGGGAGCGGGGACACCCAGGGGTGCTTCCACCCAGGAATTCCCTCTTTGCACCGCGGCTGTTCGGAGCTGCTGGGGTTTCCAGCTTCCCCCGAGGCTCCCCGTGCGTTTTGGGGTGCGTTTTGGGGGACAGCCGGCATCAGATCCCTTTTTCTCTGGGTGCTGAGCGAGGGCCTGAGCACCAACCACCTGCTCCCGACTCATTTCAGTTTAATAAATCCACGGAGCCCGCCCGGTTTCAACTGTCAGGGCTCTGGTTCATCCCAGGTTTGCGGGTCCCATCCAAGTCCTATCAGTTCCACGCTGATTTTGAGGGGATAATTCCCTCCCGTCTCCTTTTTCCCTGGCAGGGGCTTCCAGGGGCTCAGGGCTTGACCCGTGCCCGTGGCGTCGGGCTAAGTATTCCTAGCTGGAAAATGAGATTGGAAAGGTCGGGCTGGGGATTAGGGCCGGCTTCAAAGCAGAAATTGGAGGATAATGTGTTAGCAGCTCCCAAGGCTGAAATTGCTGCCCTAAATACGAAGCAGAACAATTCCTAAAGAGGGCAGATCCGCGCGGATTCGCTGGATCAGCCCGGGACTGGATGTTCCCATGCCAGGCGTGAGAAACGATGGAATTCAGCGCTCCCCAAAGCCCCCAGCCTTCCCCAAAGGGACAAAAGCTGGGATTTGTCCTCGTCTCCCGTTCCTGCCGGGGCCGTGGCTGCCTGGGGGTGTCCCGCCCTTCTCCCCTGGGGATATCTCCAAGGGATCGCCCAATCCAGCTTTTTTCCATGCTGGGCTCTCCCAAAACGCCCCATCCCAGGCTCGCCCTGGCCCTTTTCCTCGGCCAAGGAGCCCACGGGGATGTTCCTGGCGCTGGCTGCATCCCGTTCTCTTCCGAGGAAATCAACTGACCCTCTCCTGCTTCCCTTCCCTCTCCCGCTCGGAAACTGCCGGATATTCCCAGGCCCGGAGGAGGAGAGGAAAGCGCAGCCCATCCCTGGGATGCTCAGGGAGGAGAAATCCCATCGCAGAGCTCGGCAGGAGCCTCTCATTCCCGAGGGAATCGCCTCCTCCTTTCCCCGGGATCAGAGGTGTTCCGGAGGGCTGGGATGTGCGGGAGGCCGGATGAGGGGCGAGGGTGCGAGGCTGGAGCTGGCTGGGAGCGGATCTCCACACCCAGCCGTTCTGCTCTCATCCTCCAGGCAATTCCACGCGGGGAGCCGAGGGCAAGGGGGATTTTGGGGACGGGAACGCGGGCTGGGCACGACCCCCGGGAGCTGCTCCGCAGGGAAACACAGGGATCCTGCTCTCACCAGCAGCTCCTTGATGGGGAGTTGCTCCATCCCTCTCTCCCGAGGGGAGTCCAGCACCACTGGGAAGCTCTTGTGGGGCGCGTGGGTGTAGCCGAGCTCGATCTCATCCTGGGGAGGAGAGGAAATCCCGCGTGGGGCGCCGGCAGGGAAGGGTTCTCCCGCTTTTCGGAGCCCCCCTACCTGCATCCAGCGGTCCCCGCGGTTGGTGTAGCCGAAGCAAACCTTCAGCTTGCAGCCGGCCTTGGCCACCAGGCTCTGGATCTCCTTGGTGAACAGGTAGTTGTCCTTCATGCTGGAGGAGAAGGACGGAAAGGGTGGAAATTCCCTGTTCCCGGCCCCAGGACCGGCGGGGCTGGGGGAGCGCCGCCCGTACCTGCACACGAAGAGGTTCACCGGGGCCAAGGTGTTGGGGGTCAGGATCCACGGTGCCACCCGGAACACCACGGTGTCCGTGAAGATGGGCGAGCGGGGGATGCCCTGCGGGAGCCACGCAGAAATCTGGGATGTTCCCGCGCCATTCCCCCCAAACTCCTCCCCTGGGGTCACTTTTGGGATCGGCTCGTGGGATCGCTCTCCGTCCCAAATCTCCCGGGTGCGGCCTCCCACCTGCCCCGTTCCCAGGAGATCCCGGGAGTTCCCGGGAGTTCCCGACCTCGGCCAGCGGCTCCAGGAGGCTGACGTGGATGGACACCAGCCCGGAGAAGGTCTCGTCAGGGAAGCGCAGCCCCTCCACGAAGAAGTCGAGCTGGGTGGCCCCGCCGGGGTAGGGCACGGTGTGGAAGAGCTTCGGGCCGCCCAGCACCCGCGTGTAGCGCTGCCCGAAGAAGGGATCTGCCGGGGGAACACAGGGAAATCCCCAGGTTTGTTGGGATTCACAGCTGTTCCCTCGGGATTCACAGCTGCTCCCCTAGAATTCACAGCTGTTCCCTCAGGATTCACAGCTGATCCCTCAGGATTCACAGCTGTTTCCTCGAGATTCACAGCTGTTTCCTTGGGATTCACAGCTGTTCCCTCTGGATTCACAGCTGGTCCCTCAGGATTCACAGCTGTTCCCTCTGGATTCACAGCTGTTTCCCTGGGATTCACAGCTGTTTCCCTGGGATTCACAGCTGTTCCCTCAGGATTCACAGCTGTTTCCTCGAGATTCACAGCTGTTTCCTCGGGATTCACAGCTGTTCCCTCTGGATTCACAGCTGTTCCCTCAGGATTCACAGCTGTTCCCTCTGGATTCACAGCTGTTCCCCTGGGATTCACAGCTGTTTTCTCAGGATTCACAGCTGTTTTCTCAGGATTCACAACTGTTCCCTCTGGATTCACAGCTGTTTTCTCAGGATTCACAGCTGTTCCCTCAGGATTCACAGCTGTTTCCCTGGGATTCACAGCTGTTCCCTCAGGATTCACAACTGTTTCTTCGGGATTCACAGCTGTTTTCTCAGGATTCACAGCTGTTTTCTCAGGATTCACAGCTGTTTCCCTAGAATTCACAGCTGTTTCCCTGGGATTCACAGCTGTTTCCTTGGGATTCACAGCTGTTTTCTCAGGATTCACAGCTGTTTCCTCGGGATTCACAGCTGATCCCTCAGGATTCACAGCTGTTCCCTCAGGATTCACCGCTGTTTCCTCGGGTGAGGAGCTCCCCCTCTCCCTCTGTGCCCGAGGACATGGTTATTCCCAGGGATGACCCAAATATACAGACCGGGAAAAGTGAGCAGGGAGACCCGGGGGTGCTTCCACCCAGAAATTCCCTTTTCAAGCCCAGGGCCTTTGGAGCTCCCTCACAGCTTTCCCGAGGCCCCCAGTGCGTTTTTGGGGAGCATCTCTGGGGGATGGCCGGGATCAGATCCCTCAGATCCCTGAGGAGATCCAGCTGTGCGAGGCACCTCGAGGCAGGAGTTGAGGCAGCTGGAATTTTGTCACCGGCCGGCGTTTCTTTGGATGGAGCGGCCCTTGGGAAGGAGATCTCATGGAGGTTCTGCTCCTCCACGGGAGCTCGATGCCCCAGACTCCCTCTGCACGGCACATTCCAGGCTGGGCGAGGGATTTCATTCCCAGAAAATACATCCCGGTGCCCACAGTGAGGAGTGGGGAGAGGCTGTGCTCTGGAGTGTGCTGGGTGAACCCCAGTTCGACACCACAGCCCTGCTGGCAGCTGGGAATTACTCCATCGTCCAGAAAAATCCCAAATAATCTATTTATCCTTATTTTAAATGGAAATTATTCCATTTTCTGAACAAGTCCCAATTTATCTCTCTATTTATGCTTAATTTTAATGGAAATTATTCCATTTTCTGAACAAAATCCCAATTTATCTCTCTATTTATCCTTATTTTAAATGGAAAGTATTCCATTGTCTGAAAAAGTCCCAATTTATCTCTCTATTTATCCTTATTTTTAATGGAAATTGTTCCATTTTCTGAACAAAATCTCAATTTATCTCTCTATTTACCCTTATTTTTAATGGAAATTATTCCATTTTCTGAAAAAAGTCCCAGTTGGGCGAAAATGGGAGGAAATGGGGGAAAATGGGGGGAAATGGGGAAGGGACGTTGGGGGCACGGTCTGAGGAGTGTGGAGAGGGCAAAGTCAGGGATGGGAAGGAAAGGGGACCTCAAAACCATCAGAGAGGAGGAGGAAGAGGAAGAGGAAGAGGAAGAGGAAGAGGAAGAGGAAGAGGAAGAGGAAGAGGAAGAGGAAGAGGAAGAGGAAGAGGAAGAGGAAGGGGAAGGGGAAGAGGAAGGGGAAGGGGAAGGGGAAGGGGAAGGAGAAAAGGAAGATGGGGCAAAAGAGGAAGGGGTGGAGGAAGAACAGGAAGAGGAGGAAGGGGCAGAAAAGGAAGAGGGAGAGAAGGAAGGGGAAGAGGAGGAGAGGAAGGGGAACAAGAGGAGAGGAAGGGGCAGAGGAGGAAGAGGCAGAGCAGGAGGTGAGGAAGAGGCAGAGCAGGAGGTGAGGAAGAGGCAGAGCAGGAGGTGAGGAAGGCCTTACTCTGCACGTGGAAGACCCCAACTTTGTCGGCGTCGCTGACAGAGACGGAGAGCACGATCTCGTACCCGCGGGGCAGGCGCTGGGGCCCCTCCGTCCTCAGCGCCATCTGAGCCATGTCCAGCAAATCTGCGGGCACACGGAGCCGGTCGGGCGCCGCTCCCCGCGTTCCCTCCCGGGCTTTGCGTCTCCTTCCCGGGAACCCCGCTCTTCCCTCGCCGCCGGCCTGGGCACCCTGGCAGAGCAGAGCCCGTGCCCCGTGACCCAGGTGCCCTTTTCCCTTCTCCTGCCCATCCTCGGCACGGCCCGTGACCTCGGCGCGCCTCCGGGCCCCGGCTCCGCGTGGGTTGGGTTTTCCAGGAACGCGTGGGCGGATTCCTGGCTGCCGGCCTCGTGCCTCGCCCCGCGCTCCTCTCACCTGCGTGGAGCATCCCTGGCCCGCGCCCTGCCAGCCCTGGAACCTCGGCCGTTCGCCCGGCTCCAGCGGGTTGGCGCGGCGTTAATCCCACAGAAATCCCCACGTGGGAAGCTTGCTCAGCAGCTGGTGGGGAGCGGCCGGCTCCCGGGCCGGCTCCCTCTCGGGAAAGGTCACGGAGAGGGGACGGCGTGGGTTCTGGGGACGGGGGATTTTGGGGAGCATTACCTTCCCTGTTGAACATCTGCTGGCTGTCGCAGTCGGAGGGCGGAACGGAGGGGAGCTCCTTGTCACAGCTGACCAGCAGGATGGCCCCGTGTCCCTCGGGCCCCCAGGCCCAGCTCCCCTAAAGCAGCCCCGGGGCTCAGCGAGCTCGGGATCCACCGAGCCCCGGGGCGTTCCCTGGGGTGGGGAGCCTGGGGTACCTTGTTGGGGCTGTTCTTTTCCACCACTCCATCCCGATCCGCGTCCACGTCCAGGGAGATCCCTGCGGGGACGGAGCCGCCTCAGCGCCGGGCACGGCGAGGGGATCCCGTCCCAAACCCCCAGACCCAGCAAACCCGGGTTTGCCGTCCCCGTCCCCGCTCCAGGCGCGGAGGGTCAGGGACGGGCCGCGGGAGCTCCGGACTCACCGACGCCGGTGAGGAACACTCCGGCTTGGTTGATGGGCTTCCCTCCCTCCGCGTAAAAGCTGACGGTGACCTGCAAACCGCGAGTGCCGCGCTGGGCCAGGACGTTCTCCCCGTGCCGAGCTCCCGCTCCCGGGGACCCCCGCTCCTCACCTTGTTGTCGTTGACCTCGGAGCTGGCCCGGCTCATGCTGAACCTCAGCGCCGTGCCCTCCTCCAGCGGCCACCGCGCGCCGGACGCGGCCTCGGGCTCGGCGCGGCCGCGGAGCAGCACGTCCACGCTGACCCCCTCCGTGTGCTTCACGCCGAACGCCACCGCCCCGGCGGGGGCCGCCCTGCGGGAAACATCCCCCGTTTTCAGGGGTTCGCAGGCCCAGCGCGGCGTTCCCACCGGGATTCACCCCGCTGCCCGGAACGCGGCCAGGACCGGGCGCGCCGGCGTCGCCACGCTCACCGCCGGCACCTTCCAGCCCTGCTCCACTGGAACTGGAATCAGCCCGCGCTCAGGGCCGGTTTGCCCTGGGAGTGTTTGCAGCTGTGGGTGAGGATCTGTAATAATCCCAACCGACCTGGCTTTGCGCTTCCACGGAGGAATCCCTGTTTGTTTTCCAGCACGGTGTTTAACAACCCCTCAACGCGCCCCTCTGAGAGGCTTTTCCACGGGAAACTCTGGCTTTGGGGGGATTTTATCCGGCCCCAAAGCTGCCAGTGCTGCCCTGCTCCCAACCCGCTGTGCCCTTGCTCGTCCCCTCTCCTGGCTCCTTTTCCCGAATTTCCCTGCCTTTCCAGGTGATTATTTTTGGGCTCTCGGCCCCGACACCCGAGACCTCGCATCGGTCGGGTTTCTCGGATGCCGCCGGTCCCACCAAACCCTCACCCTTGGCAAGGGGGGGAGGAAATCCGAGCGCTGCTCTGCTCCCGCCTGGGTGTTCCTTAAATCCTTAAATTGCTTTTAATTACGCATGGAAAAACTGGTTTGGCTTCCTGGTTCCTTGGATCTGGGGATCCCGCTGGGAAGGGATTTGGCCTGGAGAGGTGCCAGGGGAGCTGGAGCTGTGCTGCTTGGCTGGAAGATGGAGGCTGGGATCTGCATCAGCAGCACCGACCAGAACCGAGCCCGGGATGAGCTTTTCACCTTCTCTCCTCCCTCAGGGGGAATGATTACCCCGAGGTTCAGCGCTGGCTTTGTTTCAGGGAAGCGGGGTTGGCGCTGTGGGGATTTCCCACTTTCCCAAGGTTTTGGTCATGAGATTTTGTGTTCTTCCCTTATTTTGCCGTCCCTCCCCAGGATCCTGCTCATCCCCCTGCTCTCCAGCAGCTTCCCAAGGCGCCCCTGGACCTGCTGACCCCCGCGGGACAGACCGGGAAGGACTTTGGGGGTCCCACTCGTCCGTGGACATTGGTGTAGCTGCGCAGCAGCTCTGGGGTTTGGGAAAGCAGGAGGAAAAAGGAGGAAAAAGGAGGAAAAAGGAGGAGCAGGGATTTGCAGAAGGGAAAAGGAGGAGCAGGGATTCCCAGAGGGAAAAGCAGAAGGGAAAGGTGAAGGTGGAGAAGGAGAGGAAGTTTTGGGGGGTCTCACTCGTCCGTGGATGTTGGTGTAGCTGCGCAGCAGCTCTGGGGTTTGGGAAAGCAGGAGGAAAAAGGAGGAGCAGGGATTTGTAGAAGGGAAAATGAGGAGCAGGGATTCCCAGAGGGATAGACAGGGGGAAAGATGAATGTGGAGGAGCAGAGGAAGTTTTGGGGTTCTCACTTACCCGTGGATGTTGGTGTAGCTGCCCAGCATCCCTAGGGTTTGGGAAAACAGGAGGAAAAAGGAGGAGCAGGGATTTGCAGAAGGGAAAATGAGGAGCAGGGATTCCCAGAGGGATAGACGGGGAAAAGCAAGGGGAGGAGGAAAGGAAATTTTGGGGCTCCCTCTCACCTATGGACATCGGCATGTACGTGGCTGCCCAGCAGCTGTGGGGTTTGGGAAAACAGGAGGAAAAAGGAGGAGCAGGATTTGCAGAAGGGAAAATGAGGAGCAGGGATTCCCAGAGGGAAAAGCAGAAGGGAAAGGTGAAGGTGGAGAAGGAGAAGGAGAGGAAGTTTTGGGGGTCCCACTCATCTGTGGATGTTGGTGTAGCTGCGCAGCAGCTCTAGGGTTTGGGAAAGCAGGAGGAAAAAGGAGGAGCAGGGATTTGCAGAAGGGAAAACAAGGAGCAGGGATTCCCAGAGGGAAAAGCAGGGTTGAAAGGTGAGGAGAAAGGTGAAGGTGGCGCAGCCGAGGAGGTTTTGTGGGGCTCCCTCTCCCCGCCGGACGCCGGCGCGGACGCGGCTGCCCAGCGGGCTCGGGAAAAAGGGAGGAAAAAGGAGGAGCGGGGATTCTCAGCAGGGAAAGCGGGGGGAAGGAGGAGGAAGGGAAGCTTTGGGGTCCCTCTCACCCGAAGACGTCGGCGCAGATGTGGCCGCCCAGCACGCACAGGGCCTCGATGCGGTTCCCGTGCTGCAGCCGCAGCGTGCGGGGCTCCCCCGGCATCTCCGCGGCCATGGGCACCGGGACCGGCACCGGCACCTGCCCCGCGGAGCCCTGCCGCTCCTTCCCCCGGCCCGGCCGCCTCCTGCTGCTCCTGCTCCCGGAGCTCTGGGCGCTGGGGTGGAATCGGAGTGAGCGGGCGGCTGGGCTGGACCCTCGGAAAGCCCTGAAAGTGATCTGGGGGTGGGAGGGAGCGACGGGGAGCGACGGGGAGGGACGGGGAGGGACGGGATGGGGATGGACAGGGACGGACAGGGAGGGACAGAGAGGGACAGAGAGGGAGAGGGATGGACAGAAATGGACAGAGAGGGTGGGACAGGGATGGACAGAGAGGGACAGGGATGGACAGGGACGGACAGGGAGGGATGGACAGGGATGGACAAGGAGGGAGAGGGATGGACAGGGATGGACACAGGGATGGACAGGAATGGACAGGAATGGACGGTGATCTACAGGGAAGGACAGGGATGGACAGGGATGGACACAAGGATGGACAGGGATGGACAGGAATGGACGGTGATCTACAGGGAAGGACAGGGATGGACAGGGATGGACAGAGGGATGGACAGGGATGGACACAGGGATGGACAGAGAGGGAGAGGGATGGACAGAAATGGACAGAGAGGGTGGGACGGGGATGGACAGAGAGGGACAGGGATGGACAGGGACGGACAGGGATGGACAGGGATGGACAGGGATGGACAGGAATGGACAGGGATGGACAGGGAGGGATGGACGGGGATGGACAGGGATGGACAGGGATGGACAGGGATGGGCAGGGATGGACAGGGAGGGGTGGACAGGGACAGACAGGGATGAACAGGAATGGACGGGGATGGACAGGGATGGGCAGTGACGTACAGGGATGGACAGTGATGGACAGTGACGGACAGGGATGGACAGGGATGGACAGGGACAGACAGGGATGGACAGGGACGGACAGGGATGGACAGTGATGGACAGGAATGGACAGTGATGGACAGTGACGTACAGGGATGGACAGTGATGGACAGTGACGGACAGGGATGGACAGTGATGGACAGGGATGGACAGTGATGGACAGGGACGGACAGGGATGGACAGTGATGGACAGGGACAGACAGGGATGGACAGTGATGGACAGGGACGGACAGGGACGGACAGTGACGTACAGGGATGGACAGAGGGCAGCTGGCCCCAGCCTGGCCGTCTCCCAGCCCCAGGCGAGGAGCTCCCCCCAGCTGTCCGCAGCTCCCGATCCCTGCTCACCGCCCTGACCCCAGCCTGGGATCCCCAAGGAGGATTTATTTTGGGATCTGGCCGCATCCCTGCGGTGCGTTTCACCCTCTCCTTCTGCTCTCTAGGGAAAATCCCTGCCTGCTCCCGCTTTCCCAGCCCTGAGGCAAGAGCAGAACTCTCCTTTTTTTTTCCCCCCTGCTTATTTTCAAAGGGAAACTGGGAAGCAGTGGCTGCTGCAGGGAGCCGGGAGCTGGTTTTGTCACCCCGGAGCGCGTCGGGAGCAATTCCCGCCCACGCGGGGTTCGCAGCGTTTATTAACGCCCGGCTAAATATTCATTTTCCGGCCCAAACTGCTGCCTGGATTCTGGAAGCCACAAGCAATTAGCAGCAGGGCTCGGGTGGATGTTCTTTATTTCCGTCCCTCTCGGGCTTCCCTTCCCCAGCCCCGGCTTCCCTCCGTGGGGACAGAGGTTCCTGGGATTCCTGGGGATCGTCTCCACACGGCAATTCCCCCGTGGAAAAACGGGGAATGGGAAGGGATTTAAAGCCCTTCCAGCCCAAAGAATTCCGGGGTTGTGCTGAGGAATATCCTGGATGGATACCGGGGCCAGGAGCTGGGAAGTCCAGGGCTGGCTCCGTGTGGGAATCTGACCTAAATTGGGATCACGTCCACCGGAATTGGGATAATTTCCACTGGAATTGGGACGATTTCATTGAAATTGGGATCATTTCGATTGGAATTTGCCTGGTTTTGTTGGAATTGGGATCATTTCCACTGGAATTGGGATGGTTTCATTGGAATTGGGATGGTTTCATTGGAATTAGGATGGCTTCATTGGAATTAGGATCATTTCCACTGGAATTGGGATGGTTGCATTGGAATTGGGATGGTTCCATTGGAATTGGGATGGTTCCACTGGAATTTGGGTCATTTCCACTGGAATTGAGATATTTTCCACTGGAGTTGAGGGGTGGGAAGGGTGGGGGGATGGATGTTCGTGGACTTTTTAGGGATCATCCTTCCCCCGGAATCCCTCCATGGAAAGAGCGGGAATGGGAAGGGATTTAAAGCCCTTCCAGTGAAAATAATTCTGGGATTGTGCCAAGGAATATTCCGGGTGAGCATCCGGGCCAGGAGCTGGGAAGTTTGGGGCTGGGAATCTGAGTTTAACAGGGATCATTTCCATTGGAATTGGGATCATTTCATCGGAATTCCGTTTCCCATGGATCCGTCCCGCAGCTGTGCCGGGGTTGGGAGCGATCCCGGTTTATCCCAGGGTGTGTGGCGCGGTTTCCCGGTGGATCCGAGGATTCCCGGGGGATTTTAACCCGGGTCGGGGTGGGAGCTGTTGTGCCGGAACCCCCGGCTGCCGAATCCCCAGGAGCCGGGGGCAGATCCAGCCGCTCCCGAGGGATTCCTGAGGCATTCCCGAGGGATTCCCAGGGGATTCCTGTGGCTTTCCTGAGGTTTTCCAGAGGGATTCCCAGGGGATTCCCGGGGGATCCGCTGTTCCTGGTGCCCGCTCGGGCCGGGGGCTGGCAGGGAGCCAGGGTCACCTCGGGCCCTGCGCAGCGGCCGAGAGCGGCCCGGGCCGGGGGAACCGGCTGGGAACGGGGACGGGGATCGCGGGGATCTGTGGGGAGATCTGGGGGGATCTGTGGGGATCTGTGGGGAGATCTGTGGGGATCTGTGGGGATCTGTGGGGAGATCTGTGGGGGGATCTGTGGGGGGATCTGTGGGGAGATCTGTGGGGATCTGTGGGGATCTGGGGGGATCTGTGGGGATCTGTGGGGAGATCTGTGGGGATCTGTGGGACAGAGATGGGGCTGTAGGGGATCTGTGGGGGGATCTGTGGGGATCTGTGGGGGATCTGTGGGGATCTGTGGGGGGATCTGTGGGGGGATCTGTGGGGGGATCTGTGGGGGGATCTGTGGGACAGAGATGGGGCTGTAGGGGATCTGTGGGGGATCTGTGGGGATCTGTGGGGGGATCTGTGGGGATCTGTGGGGGGATCTGTGGGGGATCTGTGGGGGGATCTGGGGGGATCTGGGGGGATCTGTGGGGAGATCTGTGGGGCAGAGCTGGGGCTGTAGGGGATCTGTGGGGAGATCTGTGGGACAGAGCTGGGGCTGTAGGGGATCTGTGGGGAGATCTGTGGGACAGAGCTGGGGCTGTAGGGGATGTGTGGGGATGTGTGGGGGATCTGTGGGGAGATCTGTGGGGGGATCTGTGGGGCGGAGCTGGGGCTGTAGGGGATGTGTGGGGATGTGTGGGGGATCTGTGGGGGGATCTGTGGGGCGGAGCTGGGGCTGTGCTGCTCCTGTGGGGAGATCGATGGGGCAGAGCTGGGGCAGGGCTGGAGCTATGGAAAGATCTGTGGGGCAGGGCTGGAGCTGTGGGGCAGGGCAGGCAGATCTGTGGGGCAGGGCAGGCAGAGCTGTGGGGCAGGGCAGGCAGAGCTGTGGGGCAGGGTGGTCTCTGAGGGGCAGGGCAGGCAAATCTGTGGGTCCGGGTGGTCTCTGTGGGTCAGGGCAGGCTCTGTGGGGCAGGGCAGGCAGATCTGTGGGGCAGGGCAGGCAGATCTATGGGTCCAGGTGGTCTCTGTGGGTCAGGGTGGTCTCTGTGGGGCAGAGCAGGCAGATCTGTGGGTCAGGGTGGTCTCTGTGGGGCAGGGCAGGCAGATCTGTGGGTCCGGGTGATCTCTGTGGGTCAGGGTGGTCTCTGTGGGGCAGGGCAGGAGCTGTGGGGCAGGGCAGGCAGATCTGTGGGGCAGAGCAGGCAGATCTGTGGGTCAGGGCAGGAGCTGTGGGGCAGGGCAGGCTCTGTGGGGCAGGGCAGGCAGATCTGTGGGTCCGGGTGATCTCTGTGGGGCAGGGCAGGCTCTGTGAGGCAGGGCAGGCTCTGTGGGGCAGGGCAGGCAGATCTGTGGGTCAGGGTGGTCTCTGTGGGGCAGGGCAGGCTCTGTGGGGCAGGGCAGGCAGATCTGTGGGTCCGGGTGATCTCTGTGGGGCAGGGCAGGCTCTGTGAGGCAGGGCAGGCTCTGTGGGGCAGGGCAGGTAGATCTGTGGGTCCGGGTGGTCTCTGTGGGGCAGGGCAGGCTCTGTGGGGCAGGGCAGGTAGATCTGTGGGGCTCTGGTGCTCTGGGCGCTCCGGGTTTTTTCCACTCCAATGCAAATTCCGGCTTTTCCCCAATTCCCACTCCCGATCCTCTCTCCTGCGCTGTTCCCCTGACGCGAGTCCTCGCCGCCTGCCTGAGGTGCTGCAGCCAAAAGAAAACTCAAAGGAACCCTGAAGAAATCGAAAGAAAACCAAAATAAATGGAAAGAAACCTCAAGAAACCCTAAAAAAACTTAAAGAAAACCAAAGAAACCCAAAGAAACCTAGAGAAAACCAGAATAAATCAAAATAAAACCTAAAGAAGCCTAGAGAAACCGAAAGAAAACCTAAAAAAGCTTAAAGAAAACCAAAGAAACCTCAAGAAGCCCAAAGAAAACCTAAAGAAACCTAGAGAAACTCAAAGAAAACCAGAGATATCCAAAGAAACCCGAAATAAACCAAAATAAAACCTAAAGAAACTCCAAAGAAACTCTAAAGAAACCTGAAGAAAATCTGAAGAAGCCAAGGAAAACCTAGAGAAACTCAAAGAAACCCAAAATAAACCCAAAATAAACCAAAAGAAAACCTAGAGAAAATCTGAAGAAACCTAGAGAAACTCAAAGAAACCCAAAATAAACCCAAATAAACCCAAAATAACCCAAAAGAAACCCAAAGAAAATCTGAAGAAACCTAGAGAAACTCAAAGAAACCCAAAATAAACCCAAAATAAACCTAAAGAAAACCCAAAGAAAATCTGAAGAAACCTAGAGAAACTCAAAGAAACCCAAAGAAACACAAATAAACCCAAAATAACCCAAAAGAAACCCAAAGAAAATCTGAAGAAACCCAAAGAAACCCAAAGAAACCCAAAATAAACCAAAAGAAAACCTAAGGAAACCCTAAATAAACACAAAGAAACCCTAAACAAACCTAAAGAAAACCCAAGGAAAATCTGAAGAAACCTAGAGACACTCAAAGAAACCCAAAATAAACCCAAATAAACCCAAAATAACCCAAAAGAAACCCAATGAAAACCTGAAGAAACCCAAAGAAAACTTAAAGAAAACCCAAAGAAACCCAAATAAACCCTAAATAAACCCCAAATAAACCCCGAATAGACCCAAGAACCCGAAGGAATTGCGAAGAACCCATGGAATGTCTCCGGGAAGCCGGAGGCTGCGGAGCGCGGCGGGATTTGCCGGCCGGTTCCGCGTCCCGCCCTGCCCCGGCTCCGAAGGATCCCAGCGCAATCCTGCACGGGGCAATTAACCGGCTGTAATTAGCCAGCTGTAATTAGCCGGCTGTAATTAACCGGCTGTAATTAGCCGGCTGTAATTATCGGCTCGGGGAGATTATCAAACTTTCCTCGGCAGAGTGGAGCTGCAGGACGGGCGAGGAGCGACGCCCCGCAGGGATCCGGCTCTTCCAGGGGGAATCCGGGGCCTGGAAAGGCCGGGATTGGGAAAAACTGGGATTGGGGGGAAAACTGGGACTGGGGAGATTTGGGATTTGGGGAAAACTGGGACTGGGGAGAGGCTGGGACTGGGGAAAACTGGGATTGGGGAAAACTGGGATTGGGAAAAACTAGGACTGGGGAAAGGCTGGGATTGGGAAAAGGCTGGGATAGGGGAAATATTGGGACTGGGAAAAACTGGGATTGAGGAAGGGCCGGGATTGGGGAAAGACTGGGATTGGGGGGAAAACTGGGACTGGGGAAATTTGGGATTGGGGAAAACTGGGATTGGGGAAAATTGGGATTTGGTGAAACTGGGACTGGGGAGAGGCCGGGACTGGGGAAAATTGGGATTGGGAAAGGCTGGGATTGGGGAAAACTGGGATTGGGAAAAACTAGGACTGGGAAAAGGCTGGGATTGGGAAAAGGCTGCGATTAGGGGAGACTGGGATTGGGAAAAGGCTGGGATGGGGGAAAGATTGGGACTGGGAAAAACTGGGATTGAGGAAGGGCTGGGATTGGGGAAAAACCGGGAGTGGGGAAAGACTGGGATTGGGAAAAGGTTGGGATTGAGGAAAAGCTGGGACTGGGGAAAGCTGGGACTGGGGAAAACTGGGATTGGGAAAAACTGGGAACTGGGAAAGGCTGGAATTGGGAAAGGGTGGGATTGGGAAAAACTGGGATTGGGGAAAGGCTGGGATTGGGAAAAACTGTGACTGTGGAAAGCCGAAGGCTGCCCGAGCTCCCGGGTGTGCACAGGCCGGCTCCCGTCCGTCACGCGCCGTTTCCTGGGACAAGCTGTAATTTGGGAGAAGCCGGGTGGCTCCAGGCCCCGAGCGGGGCACGACGGAGGTGCAGGAGGAAGAGGAGGGAGAGGAGGGAGCGCGGGTTCCACCCAGAACCTCCCGGTGTCGGGGGCTGCCCAGGATCCGCAGCGGATCGGGACGGGCTGGAGCGAGCTGCAAAACCCGCAGAGCCGGGAAGGTGTGGGATCCGTGCCCTGGGAAAAATCCCACTGGATTTGGGGAGCACTGAAATCCCAGTCCTCTGCCTCCCCTGCGTGCCCAGGGAAAAATCCCATTGGATTTTGGGGAGCACTGACATCCCAGTCCTCTGCCTCCCCTGTGTGCCCAGGGAAAAATCCCGCTGGATTTTGGGAAGCTCATCCATCCCAGCCCTGTAAGATTTGGGCCCTGTGTCCCCTCCGTGCCCAGGGATACAATCCCTCTGGATTTTGGAAAGCTCATCCATCCTAGCCCTGTAAGGTTTGGGCCCTGTGTCCCCTCCGTGCCCAGGGATGAGATCCCGCTGGATTTTGGGAAGCTCATCCATCCTAGCCCTGTAAGGTTTGGGCCCTGTGTCCCCTGTGTGCCCAGGGATGCGATCCTGCTGGATTTTGGGAAGCTCATCCATCCCAGCCCTGTAAGGTTTGGGTCCTGTGTCCCCTGTGTGCCCAGGGATGCGATCCCGCTGGATTTTGGGAAGCTCATCCATCCCAGCCCTGTAAGGTTTGGGTCCTGTGTCCCCTCCGTGCCCAGGGATGCGATCCCGCTGGATTTTGGGAAGCTCATCCATCCCAGCCCTGTAAGGTTTGGGCCCTGTGTCCCCTCCGTGCCCAGGGATGTGATCCCGCTGGATTTCGGGGAGCGCAGCCGTCCCAAAGCCGTGCTCCCGGCAGGTTCCGGAGCGCCCCGATGCCGCTGTCCCGGCCGTGCTGCTGTGCAGCCCTGAGCCCAAACCAGCCCGGCCGGCTCGGGGCTCGGCCCCTGCCCAGTGCAAACCAGTGCGACCAGCAGCTCGCCGCTCCTGCCCGGGATCCGCCAGGGCTGCTGTGCCCCGGGAAGGCGCGGGGAGCCAGCGCCGTTCCCAGCAGGAGTCTGGGCCGTGGAAAACAGGGATTTATCCACAATCCCCAGTGATTGGGAGAGCCTGGAGATGCCGGCAGCATTCCGAGCTGGAGTGTCCTGGCTGCTCCTCCAGGCTCCTCTGGATACAGAAACTGTTCTGGGGTACGGGAGTCGGAGCTGGGGGTGATTGCTGCAGTTAAAGAGGGAGGGAGCCCCTTCCAGGAGCCCCTTCCAGGAGCCTGTTCCCCTTTTCCAGAGCCCTTTCCTGGAGCCTTTTCCTCAAACCCTTTCCCCTTTCCTGGAGCCCTTTCCCTTTTCCAGGAGTCTTTTTCTGGAGCCCTTTCCTGGAGCCCTTTCCTGGACCCTTTCCCCTTTTCCAGAGCTCTTTCCTGGAGCCTTTCCCCTTTGCTGGAGCCCTTTCCTGGAGCCTTTCCCCTCTTCCAGAGCTCTTTCCTGGAGCCCTTTCCCCTTTTCCAGAGCCCTTTCCTGGATCCTTTTCCCTTTTCCAGAGCCCTTTCCTGGAGCCTTTTCCTCAAGCCCTTTTCCCTTTTCCCGAGCCCTTTCCTGGAGCCTTTTCCCTTTTCCAGAGCCCTTTCCTGGAGCCCGTTCCAGGAACCCTTCCCGGAGCCCTTTCTTGGCCCCGTTTCTGGAGCCCTTCCCGGAGCCTGGCCGGGCTCATCCCAGCAGTTGGACCACACAGGGAATTCCCTGTTCCGGCAGCTGAGGACATGCAGCTCGGTGCAGGGCCGGGTCCGGATCCTCTCAGCCCTGCCCAGCGCCCCTGGGACTTTTCCTGCTGCTCCACAGGGGTTTGGCTCTTCCCAGCCCCCTCCTTCCCATCCCCTATCCCGAACAAATCCCAGCCCATCCCAGGGATGAGCTGTGTGGCACAGGGACACTCTGGAGCTGTTCCATCCCAGGGATGAGCTGTGTGGCACAGGGACACTCTGGAGCTGTTCCATCCCAGGGATGAGCTGTGTGACACAGGGACACTCTGGAGCTGTTCAGTGCCCAGGGATGAGCTGTGTGGCACAGGGACACTCTGGAGCTGTTCAGTGCCCAGGGATGAGCTGTGTGGCACAGGGACACTCTGGAGCTGTTCAGTGTCCAGGGATGAGCTGTGTGACACAGGGACACTCTGGAGCTGTTCCATGTCCAGGGATGAGCTGTGTGACACAGGGACACTCTGGAGCTGTTCCATGCCCAGGGACGAGCTGTGTGACACAGGGACACTCTGGAGCTGTTCCATGCCAGGGATGAGCTGTGTGACACAGGGACACTCTGGAGCTGTTCCATGCCAGGGATGAGCTGTGTGACACAGGGACACTCTGGAGCTGTTCAGTGCCAGGATGAGCTGTGTGACACAGGGACACTCTGGAGCTGTTCCATCCATCCCAGGGATGAGCTGTGTGACACAGGGACACTCTGGAGCTGTTCAGTGTCCAGGGATGAGCTGTGTGGCACAGGGACACTCTGGAGCTGTTCCATCCATCCCAGGGATGAGCTGTGTGACACAGGGACACTCTGGAGCTGTTCAGTGCCCAGGGATGAGCTGTGTGGCACAGGGACACTCTGGAGCTGTTCCATCCCAGGGATGAGCTGTGTGACACAGGGACACTCTGGAGCTGTTCCATGCCCAGGGATGAGCTGTGTGACACAGGGACACTCTGGAGCTGTTCAGTGTCCAGGGATGAGCTGTGTGACACAGGGACACTCTGGAGCTGTTCCATCCATCCCAGGGATGAGCTGTGTGACACAGGGACACTCTGGAGCTGTTCAGTGTCCAGGGATGAGCTGTGTGACACAGGGACACTCTGGAGCTGTTCAGTGTCCAGGGATGAGCTGTGTGGCACAGGGACACTCTGGAGCTGTTCCATGTCCAGGGATGAGCTGTGTGACACAGGGACACTCTGGAGCTGTTCCATGCCCAGGGACGAGCTGTGTGACACAGGGACACTCTGGAGCTGTTCCATCCATCCCAGGGATGAGCTGTGTGACACAGGGACACTCTGGAGCTGTTCAGTGTCCAGGGATGAGCTGTGTGACACAGGGACACTCTGGAGCTGTTCCATGCCAGGGATGAGCTGTGTGACACAGGGACACTCTGGAGCTGTTCAGTGCCAGGATGAGCTGTGTGACACAGGGACACTCTGGAGCTGTTCAGTGTCCAGGGATGAGCTGTGTGGCACAGGGACACTCTGGAGCTGTTCCATGCCCAGGGATGAGCTGTGTGACACAGGGACACTCTGGAGCTGTTCAGTGTCCAGGGATGAGCTGTGTGACACAGGGACACTCTGGAGCTGTTCCATCCATCCCAGGGATGAGCTGTGTGACACAGGGACACTCTGGAGCTGTTCAGTGTCCAGGGATGAGCTGTGTGACACAGGGACACTCTGGAGCTGTTCAGTGTCCAGGGATGAGCTGTGTGACACAGGGACACTCTGGAGCTGTTCAGTGCCCAGGGATGAGCTGTGTGACACAGGGACACTCTGGAGCTGTTCAGTGTCCAGGGATGAGCTGTGTGACACAAGGACACTCTGGAGCTGTTCCATCCATCCCAGGGATGAGCTGTGTGACACAGGGACACTCTGGAGCTGTTCAGTGCCAGGATGAGCTGTGTGACACAGGGACACTCTGGAGCTGTTCAGTGTCCAGGGATGAGCTGTGTGGCACAGGGACACTCTGGAGCTGTTCAGTGTCCAGGGATGAGCTGTGTGACACAAGGACACTCTGGAGCTGTTCCATCCATCCCAGGGATGAGCTGTGTGACACAGGGACACTCTGGAGCTGTTCAGTGCCAGGATGAGCTGTGTGACACAGGGACACTCTGGAGCTGTTCAGTGTCCAGGGATGAGCTGTGTGGCACAGGGACACTCTGGAGCTGTTCAGTGTCCAGGGATGAGCTGTGTGACACAGGGAAACTCTGGAGCTGTTCCATGTCCAGGGATGAGCTGTGTGACACAGGGACACTCTGGAGCTGTTCCATCCATCCCAGGGATGAGCTGTGTGACACAGGGACACTCTGGAGCTGTTCCATGTCCAGGGATGAGCTGTGTGACAAAGGGACACTCTGGAGCTGTTCAGTGTCCAGGATGAGCTGTGTGACACAGGGACACTCTGGAGCTGTTCAGTGCCCAGGGATGAGCTGTGTGACACAGGGACACTCTGGAGCTGTTCAGTGCCCAGGGATGAGCTGTGTGACACAGGGACACTCTGGAGCTGTTCCATGCCCAGGGATGAGCTGTGTGACACAGGGACACTCTGGAGCTGTTCAGTGTCCAGGGATGAGCTGTGTGACACAGGGACACTCTGGAGCTGTTCCATCCCAGGGATGAGCTGTGTGACACAGGGACACTCTGGAGCTGTTCCATGTCCAGGGATGAGCTGTGTGACACAGGGACACTCTGGAGCTGTTCCATGTCCAGGGATGAGCTGTGTGGCACAGGGACACTCTGGAGCTGTTCCATCCCAGGGATGAGCTGTGTGACACAGGGACACTCTGGAGCTGTTCAGTGTCCAGGGATGAGCTGTGTGACACTGGGACACTCTGGAGCTGTTCCATGTCCAGGGATGAGCTGTGTGGCACAGGGACACTCTGGAGCTGTTCCATCCCAGGGATGAGCTGTGTGACACAGGGACACTCTGGAGCTGTTCAGTGCCCAGGGATGAGCTGTGTGACACAGGGACACTCTGGAGCTGTTCAGTGTCCAGGGATGAGCTGTGTGACACAGGGACACTCTGGAGCTGTTCCATGTCCAGGGATGAGCTGTGTGACACAGGGACACTCTGGAGCTGTTCAGTGCCCAGGGATGAGCTGTGTGACACAGGGACACTCTGGAGCTGTTCAGTGCCCAGGGATGAGCTGTGTGACACAGGGACACTCTGGAGCTGTTCCATCCCAGGGATGAGCTGTGTGACACAGGGACACTCTGGAGCTGTTCAGTGTCCGGGGATGAGCTGTGTGACACAGGGACACTCTGGAGCTGTTCCATCCCAGGGATGAGCTGTGTGACACAGGGACACTCTGGAGCTGTTCCATGTCCAGGGATGAGCTGTGTGACACAGGGACACTCTGGAGCTGTTCCATCCATCCCAGGGATGAGCTGTGTGACACAGGGACACTCTGGAGCTGTTCCATGTCCAGGGATGAGCTGTGTGACACAGGGACACTCTGGAGCTGTTCAGTGTCCAGGGATGAGCTGTGTGGCACAGGGACACTCTGGAGCTGTTCAGTGCCCAGGGATGAGCTGTGTGACACAGGGACACTCTGGAGCTGTTCCATGTCCAGGGATGAGCTGTGTGACACAGGGACACTCTGGAGCTGTTCAGTGTCCAGGGATGAGCTGTGTGGCACAGGGACACTCTGGAGCTGTTCAGAGCCAGGGATGAGCTGTGTGACACAGGGACACTCTGGAGCTGTTCCATCCCAGGGATGAGCTGTGTGACACAGGGACACTCTGGAGCTGTTCCATGTCCAGGGATGAGCTGTGTGACACAGGGACACTCTGGAGCTGTTCCATCCATCCCAGGGATGAGCTGTGTGACACAGGGACACTCTGGAGTTGTTCCATCCCAGGGATGAGCTGTGTGGCACAGGGACACTCTGGAGCTGTTCAGTGTCCAGGGATGAGCTGTGTGACACAGGGACACTCTGGAGCTGTTCAGAGCCCAGGGATGAGCTGTGTGACACAGGGACACTCTGGAGCTGTTCAGTGTCCAGGGATGAGCTGTGTGACACAGGGACACTCTGGAGCTGTTCAGTGCCAGGATGAGCTGTGTGACACAGGGACACTCTGGAGCTGTTCCATCCCAGGGATGAGCTGTGTGACACAGGGACACTCTGGAGCTGTTCCGTGTCCAGGGATGAGCTGTGTGACACAGGGACACTCTGGAGCTGTTCAGTGTCCAGGGATGAGCTGTGTGACACAGGGACACTCTGGAGCTGTTCAGTGTCCAGGGATGAGCTGTGTGACACAGGGACACTCTGGAGCTGTTCCATGTCCAGGATGAGCTGTGTGACACAGGGACACTCTGGAGCTGTTCCATGTCCAGGATGAGCTGTGTGACACAGGGACACTCTGGAGCTGTTCAGTGTCCAGGGATGAGCTGTGTGACACAGGGACACTCTGGAGCTGTTCAGTGTCCGGGGATGAGCTGTGTGGCACAGGGACACTCTGGAGCTGTTCCATCCCAGGGATGAGCTGTGTGACACAGGGACACTCTGGAGCTGCTCCCTGGGGCTCTCTCCCACTCCAGCCGGGTTTCCCTGCTCCCAGGCAGGAAGATCCAGCGGGACGGGATTGCAGGGAGATCCAGCGGGATGGGATTGCAGGGAGATCCAGCGGGATGGGATTGCAGGGAAATCCTGCGGGATGGGATTGCAGGGAAATCCTGCAGGACGGGATTGCAGGGAAATCCTGCGGGACGGGATTGCAGGGAAATCCTGCGGGATGGGATTGCAGGGAGATCCAGCGGGATGGGATTGCAGGGAAATCCTGCGGGATGGGATTGCAGGGAGATCCAGCGGGATGGGATTGCAGGGAAATCCTGCGGGATGGGATTGCAGGTGGATCCAGCGGGATGGGATTGCAGGGAAATCCTGCGGTACGGGATTGCAGGTGGATCCAGCGGGATGGGATTGCAGGGAAATCCTGCGGGATGGGATTGCAGGTGGATCCAGCGGGATGGGATTGCAGGGAAATCCTGCGGGACGGGATTGCAGGGAAATCCTGCGGGACGGGATTGCAGGTGGATCCAGCGGGATGGGATTGCTGGCAGATCCAGCGGGATGGGATTGCAGGGAAATCCTGTGGGACGGGATTGCAGGTAGATCCAGCGGGATGGGATTGCTGGCAGATCCAGCGGGATGGGATTGCAGGGAAATCCTGCGGGATGGGATTGCAGGTGGATCCTGCGGGATGGGATTGCAGGGAAATCCTGCGGGATGGGATTGCAGGGAAATCCAGTGGGATGGGATTGCAGGGAAATCCAGCGGGACGGGATTGCAGGGAAATCCAGCGGGATGGGATTGCCCGCAGCAGATGGATGTCTGCGGTGCCGACACCCTCCGCCAAAGTGGATCATTCCCGAGCGATTTTATCCGCTCCTCTCCCCTGGAACGCGCGGTCGGAGCGAGGCTCAGGAGTCCGGATTCCCGCGGGACAGCCGAGTTTGTTGTGTGTCGGTGTCCTCCCGATCCCCGCCTGCCCCATAACCTGTTCTCCCTGCCGGTCCCTCCCGTCCCGGGGATGGTTGGAATGGGAAGGACCGACCTGAGCAAACATTTCCTTTTGTCGGGCTGCGCTCCGGCACGGCCCTGACTCAGCCGCGCCGGCGGAGCCCGGCCGGAAAATTTGGGGTGTTTTAAAGAAAATGCCCGGTTTTAATGACAGCGCTGTAATAACCCCAAACAACCGCCCTGCGCTGCCGGGGCAGCGGGAATGTTTAATGCATGAACCGCGGGCTTTGGGATGCGGCCGGGGAGGGACACGGAGAGGGGAACGAAGCCCGCACCCGCTCCCAGCAGCATCGGGCAGGGCTGGCTGTCACCGCGCGTCCCCCGGAGCCGCCCCGGGGCTGCCCTATCGGCTCCATCTGGGGCCGGAGGTGGAACCAGGGTCCCCCCGGGCCGAACCCTGTCATCCCGGGAAGGAGGAGTTACCTTCCCGAGCCTTTTAATCCAGTCCTGCTGGTTTCCCGGCACAGCCGGTGAGCTCCCAGCCCGTGCGGCCGTGCCCGGCTCCCCATGGCCCCGCGTCACGTCGTGCCCATGTCCACCGGCCGCGCCGCCCGCGGCGTCTGCGTGATGGGCACCGAGGTGCACCTGGACACGCGTGGGTGAGCGCCGGGACCGGGGCGCCCCGGGATCGGGAATGGGTTTGGCGGGCACTGGGGCATCCTGGAACTGCTGGGGTTGGGAATGGGTTTGGCTGGCATTGGGGCATCCCAGAGCTGCTGGGATTTGGGACTGGGACATCCTGGAACTGCTGGGATTTGGGACTGGGTTTGGCTGGCATTGGGGAAACCCAGAGCTGCTGGGATTTGGGACTGGGACATCCTGGAGCTGCTGGGGTTGGGAATGGGTTTGGCTGGCATTGGGGCATCCCGGACCTGCTGGGATTTGGGACTGGGGCATCCTGGAACTGCTGGGGTTGGGAATGGGTTTGGCTGGCATTGGGGAAACCCAGAGCTGCTGGGATTTGGGACTGGGAGATCCTGGAGCTGCTGGGATTTGGGACTGGGGCATCCTGGAGCTGCTGGGATTTGGGATGGGTTTGGCTGGCATTGGGGCATCCTGGAGCTGCTGGGATTTGGGACTGGGGCATCCCGGAGCTGCTGGGATTTGGGACTGGGGCATCCCGGAGCTGCTGGGATTTGGGACTGGGGCATCCTGGAGCTGCTGGGATTTGGGACTGGGACATCCTGGAGCTGTTGGGATTTGGGATGGGTTTGGCTGGCATTGGGGAATCCCAGAGCTGCTGGGATTTGGGACTGGGGCATCCCAGAGTGTTCCATGGAGCCACTGGGATTTGGGATGGGTTTGCCGGGCACTGGGACATCCTGGAGCTGCTGGGATTGGGAATGGGTTTGTCTGGCATTGGGGCATTCCGGAGTGTTCTGTGGAGCTGCTGGGGTTTGGGATGGGTTTGCTCAGGATCGTGGCATTCCAGGGTGTTCCATGGAGCTGCCAGAACTTGGGATGGGTTTGCCCGGCACTGGGGCATTCCGGAGTGTTCCGTGGAGCTGCTGGGGTTTGGGATGGGTTTGCTCAGGATCGTGGCATTCCAGAGTGTTCCACGGAGCTGCCAGAACTTGGGACGGGTTCAGAGTAGAAACGCGTGGTGAGGGATCCGGAGCTCGTCAGGAGCTCATCCAAGGGCTTGGAAGGACCGGTCCCGCTGGATTTGCTTTAGGGGACGATGCCCACGGGGAGCTCCTCCAGGGTTCTGTTTTAGGGGATGATATCCCGCAGGAATCCCACCCCAAAGCCTGTTTAGGGGATGATGTCCATGGGGACATCACCCCCAAAACTCTGGGTTTGGGGATGAAATCCTACAGGGAGCTCATTTTGGGGACAATATCCCATAGGGAGCCCATTTTGGGGGACAATATCCCACAGGGAGCTCATTTCTGGGGAAGATGTCCCACAGGGAGCTCATTTTTGGGGATGATATCCCACAGGGAGCTCATTTTTGGGGACATTTCCCGCAGGGAGCTCATTTCTGGGGAAGATGTCCCACAGGGAGCTCATTTTTGGGGATGATATCCCACAGGGAGCTCATTTTTGGGGATGATATCCCACAGGAAGTTGATCCAAAGGCTCAAGCTGTCACAGCCCAGCCAGGCCGGGATGGTTTGGAGGCAAAGCCCGAGCACACCCCGGCTAAACCCGGGTCTATTTCTGGCTCTAAAAACATTGGGCAAGAGCAATTCAAGACGAGCAACTCGGAGCTAAAACGGGAGGAGGAATAAAACGCGTGGCTCAGGCAGAAAAAATCCCGCGCGCGGGCAGCGTCGGGAAAAGGGATTTTTCCAGAATTAAATACGGGGTGGCTTCCTCGGGCAGATAGGCGCTGTCCCTGCCCTGCTGTCGCAGGGTCATTATTTAATAAATCACGTTCGTAATGACAGAGAACGCGGGCCCGGCCGGCCGGCATCGCATCCGGGCAATTATCGGGATGGGGCGCTGGAGCCGGGCCAGGCTGTGCCGTCGTCCCTTTGGAGAGCTCCGGCTGCCCTCCTTTTCCCCTCCTTCAGACGGGAATGCAGAAAACACGAGGGCTGCGATTTGTTTTGTCTCAAAGCCCGCTCAGTGCTGTTTAAACCTGGAGCCGGAGCCCCCAGACGAGGGGATCTCGGTAGCAAATCTGAGCCGTGGTCCCGAACAGATGATGGAGGCTCTTCCAGGTGGAAAATGGGATCGTTCTGTTCCCGGGGAGCACCGGGCTGGGGGAATTTAGCGGTGGGTGAATCAGCTTTGGGCTGTTTGGGGCAGAACGTGCAGCTCGCCGGGAATCCGGGCGGGGCTGCTGAGGTGGGAGAGCCACGAACCCACGGAAAACGGCCCCAGATCTGCGGGATCCGGCATTGTGGGGTGCTTGGGATGGGGTCCAGCATTCCCCGGATCCACGGATTTGTGGGGTGCTTGGGATGGGGTCCAGCATTCCCCGGATCCACAGATTTGTGGGGTGTTTGGGATGGGGTCCAGTGTTCCCTGGATCCACAGATTTGTGAGGTGTTCAGGATGGGATCCAGCATTCCCCGGATCCACGGCTTTGTGGGGTGTTTGGGATGGGATCCGGAATTCCCTGGATCCACGGCTTTGTGGGGTGTTCTGGATGGGGATGGCATCCGGAATTCCCTGGATCCACGGCTTTGTGGGGTGTTCTGGATGGGGATGGCATCCGGAATTCACTGGATCCATGGCTTTGTGGGGTGTTTGGGATGGGGATGGCATCCGGAATTCCCTGGATCCACGGCTTTGTGGGGTGTTCTGGATGGGGATGGCATCCAGCATTCCCCAGATCCAAGGCTTTGTGGGGTGTTTGGGATGGGATCCAGCATTCCCTGGATCCACAAATTTGTGGGGTATTTGGGATGGGATCCGGAATTCCCTGGATTCATGGCTTTGTGGGATGTTTGGGATGGGATCCGGAATTCCCTGGATTCATGGCTTTGTGGGATGTTTGGGATGGGATCCGGAATTCCCTGGATCCACGGCTTTGTGGGGTGTTTGGGATGGGGTCCAGCATTCCCTGGATCCATGGCTCTGTGGGGCATTTGGGATGGGATCCAGCATCCTCTGGATCCACGCCTTCCCGGGGTGTTCCGGATGGGGATTCCAAGCCCAGGGAATGCCGTAATTTCCTCACAAGCTGCTGCAGGCACCGGCGACGCCGCGCCAAGAGCAACAGCGGGGATCAACCCACCCCTGCCGCGGCGGGGTTTTGATGTCGCGTTTTTCATGTTCTGGCTGCCGGAGCTCCCACCTGGTCCCGGGGGAGCCGGGAGCAGGTCGGAGCTGCCGGGATGGAGCGGCCGGGGCTGTAATGAGCAGGGAGCAGCACTTCAAAGGCTCCCGAGGATGTCACGGGGCCGGGCGCGGGCACTGCACGCCCGGATCCCGGCTCCGCTCCAGCCCCAGCACCCCTCGGGTCACGGGACGGTCCCACAACACCCAAACCCGCTCGTGGTTGGCGTGAAAATCACCCCGGCTCTTCCCCGGCCGGGGTTTTGTCACGGGACGCTGAAATTCTGGGAACCTGTGGCAGTCGCGGAGGTTGGATGTGGGATAAACCACGGCCGGACGTGCCGGAGCTGCAGTGGGAGCCGGGCTTGCTCAACGCCTCGGCGGCGATCCCACGCCGGGCACTCCGGGATCCCTTTCGTCACCCGGGGACGGTCTCGGAGCCCTTCCAGTCCCACGCGGCCGCGGCCGGGTTTGATTCCCGGTTTGGGGATTGGGTGGGTGACCCGAGGTGGCTCCGTCTTGCAGGTCCACCCCCAGCGGCGCGGCGTCCTTCGACGTGCACGCCACGCCGGCGGTGACGGTGCACGTCATCCACAGCCCCGCCACGAAGCCCACGGCCGACGCCCGGTGGCCCCTGGACCCCGACATCGAGGTGGTGCTGACCATCGACGTCACCAGCCGGGCCGTCGACGACAACCAGGTCAGGTGCCGCGCACGTGCTCGGACGGGGGGAGATCAGGGAAATCTGCCCGGAAATCACGAGGATTTCCCAGCGGCGCTGACACCAGGGCGGGTTTTCCGCGGGATAAACTCGAGCAGGGTGGTGTAATTGGCGCTGACGAGAAATGGAACCCAGAAGGAGAAGGTCCCGCTCGGTGCCCTGGCGACAACGTCGCGGCGGTTGCAAAAGTCTGTGGCAGGCAGAAGGAAATATCGCGAGTGTGGGTTTTTGCGTGGCCGGATTTGGGCTGCAGCTGGCACAGAGGGTTCTGATGGACTGAGATCAGTGGGGAACGGTCGGGATGGACAGGCTGGGGTTGGATCGGTGATCCCGGAGGGGATGGAGCACCCTTCGCAGCTCATTCCGTGATCCCAGGAGGGCAGAGATCCTTCCAGCCCCGTGGGGTGTGGGTCACGGTGTGGGTCACAGTGTGGGGATGGAGATCCCTCCAGCCCAGTGAGATGTGGATCATGCTGTGGGTCACAGTGTGGGGATGGAGATCCCTCCAGCCCAGTGAGATGCGGGTCACACTGTGAGTCATGGTGTGGGTCACGCTGTGGGGATGGAGATCCTTCCAGCCCCATGGGGTGTGGGTCACGGTGTGGGTCACGGTGTGGGGATAGAGATCTGGCCAGCCCTGTGGGATGTGGGTCATGGTGTGGGTCACGGTGTGGGGATGGAGATCCCTCCAGCCCAGTGAGATGTGGGTCATGCTGTGGGTCACAGTGTGGGTCATGGTGTGGGTCACAGTGTGGGGATGGAGATCCCTCCAGCCCAGTGAGATGTGGGTCATGCTGTGGGTCACAGTGTGGGTCATGGTGTGGGTCACAGTGTGGGGATGGAGATCCCTCCAGCCCAGTGAGATGTGGGTCATGGTGTGGGTCACAGTGTGGGGATGGAGATCCCTCCAGCCCAGTGAGATGTGGGTCACACTGTGAGTCATGCTGTGGGGATGGAGATCCCTCCAGCCCGGTAGGATGTGGGTCACTCTGTGGGTCGCTCTGTGGGTCATGCCGTGGGTGGTGCCGTGGGTCACTCTGTCGGTCATGCTGTGGGTCACTCACGCTGTGGGTCACGCCATGGGTGGTGCCGTGGGTCACTCTGTGGGTCACCATGTAGGTCACGCTGTGGGTCACTCACATTGTGGGTCACACCATGGGTCACGCTGTTGGTCACTCACACCATGAGTCACTTGGTGGGTCACACCATGGGTCACACCATGGGTCACACCATGTGGGTCACACTGTGGGTCACTCACACCATGGATCACACCATGAGTCTCTCTGTGGGTCACGCCATGGGTCACGCCGTGGGTCTCTCCGTGGGTCACACCATGGGTCCCACCATGTGGGTCACACCGTGGGTCTCTCCGTGGGTCTCTCCGTGGGTCTCTCCGTGGGTCACTCACACTGTGGGTCTCTCCGTGGGTCTCTCCGTGGGTCACGCTGTGGGTCACACTGTGGGTCTCTCCGTGGGTCACTCACGCCATGGGTCACGCTGTGGGTCACACCGTGGGTCTCTCCGTGGGTCACTCACGCCATGGGTCACACTGTGGGTCACTCACACCGTGGGTCACGCTGTGGGTCTCTCCGTGGGTCTCTCCGTGGGTCTCTCCGTGGGTCACGCTGTGGGTCTCTCCGTGGGTCACTCACACCGTGGGTCTCTCCGTGGGTCACTCACGCCGTGGGTCACACTGTGGGTCACTCACGCTGTGGGTCACTCACGCCGTGGGTCTCGCCATGGGTCACACTGTGGGTCACTCATGCCGTGGGTCTCTCCGTGGGTCACTCACGCCGTGGGTCACACTGTGGGTCACTCATGCTGTGGGTCACTCACACCGTGGGTCACGCTGTGGGTCACTCATGCCGTGGGTCTCTCCATGGGTCACTCACGCCGTGGGTCTCTCCGTGGGTCACTCACGCCATGGGTCACGCTGTGGGTCACACCGTGGGTCTCTCCGTGGGTCACTCACGCTGTGGGTCTCTCCGTGGGTCACGCCATGGGTCACGCTGTGGGTCACTCACACCGTGGGTCTCTCCGTGGGTCACTCACACCGTGGGTCATGCTGTGGGTCACTCACGCTGTGGGTCACTCACGCCATGGGTCTCTCCGTGGGTCACTCACACCGTGGTTCACGCTATGGGTCACACCGTGGGTCTCTCCGTGGGTCACTCCGTGGGTCACACCGTGGGTCACACCGTGGGTCACTCACACCGTGGGTCACTCACACCGTGGGTCACACTGTGGGTCTCTCCGTGGGTCACTCACACCGTGGGTCACTCACACCGTGGGTCACGCTGTGGGTCTCTCCGTGGGTCACTCACACCGTGGGTCACACTGTGGGTCACTCACGCCATGGGTCTCTCCGTGGGTCACTCACACCGTGGGTCACGCTATGGGTCACACCGTGAGTCTCTCCATGGGTCACTCACGCCGTGGGTCACACTGTGGGTCACTCACACCGTGGGTCACTCACACCGTGGGTCTCTCCGTGGGTCACTCCGTGGGTCACACCGTGGGTCACACCGTGGGTCACACCGTGGGTCACTCACACCGTGGGTCTCTCCGTGGGTCACTCACACCGTGGGTCACTCACACCGTGGGTCACACTGTGGGTCTCTCCGTGGGTCACTCACACCGTGGGTCACTCACACCGTGGGTCACGCTGTGGGTCTCTCCGTGGGTCACTCACACCGTGGGTCACTCACACCGTGGGTCACGCTGTGGGTCACTCACGCCATGGGTCTCTCCGTGGGTCACTCACACCGTGGGTCACGCTATGGGTCACACCGTGAGTCTCTCCATGGGTCACTCACGCCGTGGGTCACACTGTGGGTCACTCACACCGTGGGTCACTCACACCGTGGGTCACTCACGCCGTGGGTCTCGCCATGGGTCACGCTGTGGGTCACTCACACCGTGGGTCACGCTATGGCTCATGCTGTGGGTCTCTCCGTGGGCCACGCCATGGGTCACACCATGTGGGTCTCTCCGTGGGTCACACCGTGGGTCTCGCCATGGGTCACGCCGCGGCTCTGTCCCCGCAGGTGAAGATCTCCTACTACGACGGCGCGGGCCGCGAGCTGGCGGTGTCCTGGCTGTACCTCACCTGTGTCGGTAGGTGTGATCCGCCCTTCCGCCCGCTCCTCGGCGCCCATGAACCACCGGGTGTTCCCCGGTGCTGACGGGACAGGGGGAAATAATTAAAACGCGATTAATTAAACGCGGGAGAGACGGCGGCCGGGCCGCGGCCCCGCCCGGGAGCATCTCCCGCTCCCGCCTGCCGAGAAGAGGATCCGCGGGACAGCTCCGAACGCGAGCGGTGCCTGACCTGTTCCGGGAGTTTGGGCTGAATCACCCGCTCCGAACGCCCGCTCTCCCGCGCCGACTACAAAGGGAGTCTAGACAGCCGGTCTGGGCGCGGGAGCCTCCGCTGGGACGGAATAATCGCCCAGATTTTGGGAATTTTCTGAAGCGCCCGCGTGACGGTCACACCTGTGTCCGCCGGTTGCGCCTAGGCCTGCCAGGATCACCCCTGGAGAGGCTGAAGGTTTCCCACGTCCCGTGGCTGATGGATGCCACCGCTGGCCACGGGGATTTTGCCTTCCAAATGCTCAGATCTCCTGGGCGGATCGGGAATTTCCTCTCCCAGCTTTTCCACGTCGCCCTGGCTGCCCCGAGGAGAGCAATCCCTGCCCGGATCCCCATGCCCGGTGTGTCCCACCCGGAGCAGTTCTTGGGTGAAGGTTGGGGGGGATCAGGTGAGGTCACCGGTAAATCTCTGCAGAAATTCGGGGCGAGGAGAGCTCGGTGAGGGAAAGCGATTCCCAGATTTCCTAGGGATCATTGGTGTGTTCGCTCAGCCACGGAGAGAACGTGCTGTCGCGCCTCCGCCGCGCCTGGGCTTGGTGGGAGACAGGGCCGTCAGTAGGAAATGGGTGAAAACGTGAAAAATGGCACGGAAACACAAAATCCGCCACGGAAACACAAAGTCCGCCACGGAAACGTAAAAAATCCTGTGAAAACATAAAACCTGCCACAAAAACATAAAAAAAGGCGTTAAAAAAAAATCTGCCATGAAAATATAAAATCTGCCACGAAAACATAAAATCTGCCGCAAAAACATTTAATAAATGGCGTTAAAAAAAAAAACCCGCCATGAAAACGTAAAAAAATCCCGTGAAAACATAAAATCTGCCACGAGAAAGTAAAAAAATCCCGTGAAAACGTAAAATCTGCCACGGGAACGTAAAAAATTCTATGAAAACATAAAATCTGCCAGGAAAACATAAAAAAAATGGCGTTAAAAAAAATCTGCCATGAAAACGTAAAAAAAATCCCGTGAAAACGTAAAATCTGCCATGAGAAGGTAAAAAATTCTATGAAAACATAAAATCTGCCAGGAAAACATAAAAAAATGGCGTTAAAAAAAATCTGCCGTGAAAACGTAAAAACCGCCGTGAAAACGTAAATTCTGCCACGAAAACGTAAAAAAAATCCCGTGAAAACGTAAAATCTGCCATGAGAAGGTAAAAAATTCTATGAAAACATAAAATCTGCCAGGAAAACATAAAAAAAAGGCGTTAAAAAATCTGCCATGAAAACGTAAAAACCGCCGTGAAAACGTAAAATCTGCCATGAAAATGTAAAAAAATTCTATGAAAACATAAAATCTGCCATGAAAACATAAAAAAATGGCGTTAAAAAAATCTGCCATGAAAACGTAAAAACCGCCTTGAAAACATAAAATCTGCTGTGAAAACGTAAAAAAAAATCCCATGAAAACGTAAAATCTGCCACGAGAACGTAAAAAATATTCTACAAAAACATAAAATCTGCCACGAAAACGTAAAAAAAAATCCCGTGAAAACATAAAATCTGCCATGAAAACGTAAAAAAAAATTCCACGAAAACATAAAATCTGCCACGAAAACGTCAACAAACCGCCGCGAAAACGTGAAATCTGCCATGAAGTGGGGACGTCCCAGCTTGGTGAGAACCAAAATGAGCGGAGGCATCTGGACCCCAGAGACGGGAACCCCGGCAAAGCCGTTGGGTTGGATTTTCTCCTCCTGCTCTGCCGGAACCGTTGGGTCTGGAGCAGCTCTGGGGGGTGAGGTGGGGCTGCCGTGGGGTCGCCGGCAGCTCCTGGCTCCCTCCCCTCTCCTCTCGCCATTCCAGAAGTTTCCCTGGACGTGGACTGGAGCCGCAGCGGCCGAGTGAGGAGCAAGGGCAAGGACAAGGTGAGGAGAGCGCCGTGGGAGGGAGGGCGGATGCGCCGCCGGCCTCTTCCTGGAAAATCTCCCGGAGGGACGGGGGCCCGGGAGGCGTCCGCGTGGGGACAAACAGCCCGGCGCATCCTCAGCCCACTAATTGAGCAGGAAAAGGATTTATTTTCCTGCTCCGCGCCAAAACCTCCCGCGGCTCCAGCCGGGCCCCGGGGATCCTGCAGGAGAAAACTCTGGGGTTTTTATTCCCTTTTCTTCTGTTTTTATTCCCATTTTTCTTCCCTTTTTTCTTCCTTTTTTTTCCTCCCTTTTTCTTCCCCTTTTTCCTCTCTTTTTATTCCCCTTTTCTTCCATTTTTCTTCCCTTTTTCCTGCCCTTTTCATCCCTTTTTCTTCCCTTTTTCCTCCCTTTTCCTCCTTTTTTCTTAGTTTTTTCTTCCTCTTTTCTTCCCCTTTTCATCCCTTTTTCTTTCTCTTTTCTTCCTCTTTTCTTCCCTTTTTCATCCCTTTTTCTTCCCTTTCTCTTTGCTTTTCTCTTCCTTTTCTTTTCCATTTTTATTCCTTCCCCCCCCCCCTTTATTTCTCCCTTTTTCCTTCCTTTCTTTGTTTCTGTTTCTGTTTCTGTTTCTGTTTCTGTTTCTGTTTCTGTTTCTCTTTCTCTTTCTCTTTCTCTTTCTCTTTCTCTTTCTCTTTCTCTTTCTCTTTCTCTTTCTCTTCCCTCTTCCCTCTTCCCTCTTTTCTCTTTTCTCTTTTCGTCTTCCTCTTTTCCTTTTCGGGCCCCAAAGTCGCCGCTGAGCCACTTCAGCCACCAGCAGCAGATTTCCCCCTTTTGGCCCCACATCAGCCCATGCCCAGGTGCTTCAGCCGGGCTAATTAATTAACCACAGCCCAGCCGAGCTAATTAACCGCAGATCGGCGATGCGAAACCGGTTATCGCGATGGGCTGATCCTCAGGAGCGAGGCTGGAGGCGCTCCATGGAGATGGGATCTCCGAGCAGCCCGTGCGGGGAGTCCCCCGTGGAGCTCTCCTCATCTGGGATGAGGGAAAATCCCGCTCCTGTCCCCTCGTGGAGCTCTCCTCATCTGGGGTGAGGGAAAATCCCGCTCCTGTCCCCTCGTGGAGCTCTCCTCATCCCGGGGTGATGGAAAATCCTGCTCCTGTCCCAGCGTGGAGCTCTCCTCATCTGGGATGAGGGAAAATCCCGCTCCTGTCCCAGCATGGAGCTCTCCTCATCTGGGATGAGGGAAAATCCCGCTCCTGTCCCAGCATGGAGCTCTCCTCGTCCCGGGATAATGGAAAATCCCACTCCTGTCCCAGCATGGAGCTCTCCTCATCCCGGGATGAGGGAAAATCCCGCTCCTGTCCCCTCGTGGAGCTCTCCTCATCCCGGGATGAGGGAAAAACCCGCTCCTGTCCCCTCATGGAGCTCTCCTCATCCCGGGATGAGGGAAAATCCCGCTCCTGTCCCCTCGTGGAGCTCTCCTCATCCCGGGATAATGGAAAATCCTGCTCCTGTCCCAGCATGGAGCTCTCCTCATCCCGGGATAATGGAAAATCCTGCTCCTGTCCCCTCGTGGAGCTCTCCTCATCCCGGGATAATGGAAAATCCTGCTCCTGTCCCCCGTGGAGCTCTCTTCATCCCGGGATGAGGGAAAATCCCGCTCCTGTCCCCTCATGGAGCTCTCCTCATCTGGGATGAGGGAAAATCCCGCTCCTGTCCCAGCATGGAGCTCTCCTCATCCCGGGATAATGGAAAATCCCGCTCCTGTCCCCTTGTGGAGCTCTCCTCATCCCGGGATAATGGAAAATCCTGCTCCTGTCCCCTCGTGGTGTTTCTCCTCATCCCGGGATAATGGAAAATCCCGCTCCTGTCCCCTCGTGGAGCTCTCCTCATCTGGGATAATGGAAAATCCCACTCCTGTCCCAGCATGGAGCTCTCCTCATCTGGGATGAGGGAAAATCCTGCTCCTGTCCCCTCGTGGAGCTCTCCTTATCCCGGGATAATGGAAAATCCCGCTCCTGTCCCCTCGTGGAGCTCTCCTCATCCCGGGATAATGGAAAATCCTGCTCCTGTCCCCTCGTGGAGCTCTCCTCATCTGGGATGAGGGAAAATCCCGCTCCTGTCCCCTTGTGGAGCTCTCCTCATCCCGGGATAATGGAAAATCCCGCTCCTGTCCCCTCGTGGAGCTCTCCTCATCCCAGGACAATGGAAAATCCCGCTCCTGTCCCAGTGTGGAGCTCTCCTCATCCCGGGATAATGGAAAATCCCACTCCTGTCCCCTCATGGAGCTCTCCTCATCCCGGGATAATGGAAAATCCCACTCCTGTCCCAGTGTGGAGCTCTCCTCATCCCGGGATAATGGAAAATCCCGCTCCTGTCCCCTCGTGGAGCTCTCCTCATCTGGGATAATGGAAAATCCCGCTCCTGTCCCCTCGTGGAACTCTCCTCATCTGGGATAATGGAAAATCCCACTCCTGTCCCCCTGTGGAACTCTCCTCATCTGGGGTGAGGGAAAATCCCGCTCCTGTCCCGCCGTGGAGCTCTCCTCATCTCGGGATGAGGGAAAATCCCGCTCCTGTCCCCTCGTGGAGCTCTCCTCATCCCAGGATAATGGAAAATCCCGCTCCTGTCCCCCGTGGAGCTCTCCTCATCTGGGATGAGGGAAAATCCCGCTCCTGTCCCCTCGTGGAGCTCTCCTCATCCCGGGGTGATGGAAAATCCCGCTCCTGTCCCAGCATGGAGCTCTGCTCATCCCGGGATAATGGAAAATCCCGCTCCTGTCCCCTCGTGGAGCTCTCCTCATCTGGGATGATGGAAAATCCCGCTCCTGTCCCCCCGTGGAGCTCTCCTCATCCCGGGGTGATGGAAAATCCCGCTCCTGTCCCCCCGTGGAGCTCTCCTCATCCCGGGATGAGGGAAAATCCCGCTCCTGTCCCCCCGTGGAGCTCTCCTCATCCCGGGATAATGGAAAATCCCGCTCCTGTCTCCTCGTGGTGTTTCTCCTCCAGGCCAAGTGGACGTGGGGCCCGGACGGACAAGGGGCCGTGCTGTTGGTCAACTGTGACCGGGACAGCCCCGGCGCGGGGGGCACGGACTGCGACCAGGCGGACGTACGCACCCCGGCAGGTGGGCCACGACCCCGAGGGGCTCCCGGCGTGCGGGGGGCTTCCCCGCCTCCACGGCCTCCCTCCATGTCCCCCGTGTCCCCCAGACCTGCAGGACATGTCGGTGATGCTGCTGCGGACGCAGGGGCCCAGCGCCGTCTTCGCCGAGCACCGGGTGGTGCTGCACGTCCCCGAGAGCGACGCGGACAAAGTGCGGGTTTTCCACGCCGCCCGTGAGTGTCCCCGATATCCCTGCTGGCCCCGGGGCGAGCCAGCCCCACCGCTTCTCTTCGCCCCTGTTTGCTGCATTCCCGCTTTTCACCCCCTGTCGCACGAGGTGGGGCTCCGCGGGGAAACTCAAGGGGCGCAAGGCTCCAAAGGGGATTTTCCCGACGAGGCCGCTGGGATTTTGACGTTCCCCCGCATGGCTCCCGGCGCTGTTCGGGCTCGGGCAGGGATCCAAGCAGCCAAGCCGTTGGGCAGCGCCCTTCGCCTTTGAACGGTGGCATCCCCGGCGTGGCTCCGAGCCGAAAATCAGGTCCGGGGAGCCAAGGGTGTCATTAGATCCCAGCCGGAGCCAGGCACCTGGAAAGGGCTGGAGCCGAGGGGACGGAGCCCTGGTTGTGCCGGGAAGATCGCGCCTGTTCCCCAGGGAGGAGGAGGAGGAGGGGAGGAATCGGCTCCTCTGCCACCCTCGGGCACCAGGCACCTCCTGCTGCTGCTGCTGCTGGCAGCCTGCTGAATTCCCAGTGGGAATCCAGGGAACCTGGGGTTCTCCAGGCCCTGAATTCCTGGTGGAAATCTGGGGTTCTCCAGGCCCTGAATTCCTGGTGGGAATCCGGGATTCTCCAGGCTGTGAATTCCCATTGGGAACCTGGGTTCTCCAGGCCCTGAATTCCCAGTCGGAATCTGGGGTTCTCCAGGCCCTGAATTCCTGGTGGGAATCTGGGGCCCTCTAGGCCCTGAATTCCCAGTGGGATCCAGGGGCTCTGCAGGCCCTGAATTCCCAGTGGAAATCTGGGATTCTCTAGGCCGTGAATTCCTGGTGGAACCCAGGCTCTCCAGGCCCTGAATTCCTGGTGGGATCCAGGGGCTCTGCAGGCCCTGAATTCCCAGTCGGAATCTGGGATACTCCAGGCTGTGAATTCCCAGTGGAACCTGGGATTCTCCATGCCCTGAATTCCTGGTGGAACCCGGGGCTCTCCTGGCCCTGAATTTCTGGTGGGATCTGGGGTTCTCTAGGCCCTGAATTCCCAGTGGCACCTGGGCTTCTCCATGCCCGGAATCCCCGGTGTCTCCCATCTTTCTCCATGCTCTGAACTCCCGGTTACCCCCATCTTTCTCCATGCCCTGAATTCCCAGTGGCACCCGAGGCTCTCCAGGCCCTGAATTCCTGGTGGGATCTGGGGTTCTCCAGGCCCTGAATTCTTGATGGAACCCAGGCTCTCCCCGCCCTGAATTCCCGGTTGCCCCTGCGTTTCTCCAGGCCCTGAACACCTGGTGTCTCCCATCTTTCTCCACGCCCCGAATTCCCGGTGTCTCCCATCTTTCTCCATGCCCTGAATTCCCAGTTGCCCCCATCTTTCTCCATGCCTTGAATTCCCGGTTACCCCCATCTTTCTCCACACCCTGAATTCCCAGTGTCTCCCATCTTTCTCCATGCCCTGAACTCCCAGTTACCCCCATCTTTCTCCACACCCTGAATTCCCAGTGGCACCCATCTTTCTCCATGCCCTGAACTCCCGGTTGCCCCCTGTCTTTCTCCATGCCCTGAATCCCCAGTGTCTCCCATCTTTCTCCATGCCCTGAATTCCCGGTGTCTCCCATCTTTCTCCATGCCCTGAACTCCCAGTTACCCCCATCTTTCTCCATGCCCTGAATTCCCAGTGTCTCCCATCTTTCTCCATGCCCTGAACTCCCGGTTACCCCCTGTCTTTCTCCATGCCCTGAATTCCCAGTGTCTCCCATCTTTCTCCACGCCCTGAATCCCCAATGTCTCCCGTCTTTCTCCAGGCGGTGATGCCGTCCCGCTGTACAAGCCGGTGCTGGGGCCGGACAAGCTCTCCTACGTGCTGGAGCACGCCGGGCATGGCGACAGCACCTTCTACGTGGAGGGGCTGTCCTTCCCCGACAGGACCTTCAGCGGCCTCGTGTCCTTCAGCGCCAGCCTGCTGGAGCTGCCCCACCAGGTACGGGGGGCTCGGCCCCACCCGCCCCCCGGCAGAGCCCCCCCAGTGCCGGGGGTCCCCAAACCCCGCTCCGGCTCCCGCAGGACGCGCCGGGCACGCCCATCTTCACGGACACCGTGGTGTTCCGCGTGGCGCCCTGGATCATGACGCCCAACACGCAGCAGCCGCTGGAGGTGTTTGTCTGCAGGTAGGAGCCGTGTCCCCGCCGTGCCCTGACCCGGGGGATCTCCAGGGAGGAGATCCCGACCCTTCCCGGCCGTGGGCGAGCCGGGATCAGACGTTCCCGGCCGGGGGATGTTTGGGAATGGGGCCAGCTGGAGCTGTGGGAGTCATTTCCATCCCCAGGAGAAAGGCTGGAGTTCCCTCTCCAGGTACATTCCCATGCAGGAACGCCGCCCAGAGCATTTAAATCCAGAGGAAAAACGCTGGCAGACCTTCTCCAGGCTCATTCCCATGCAGGATCCCTGCCCAGAGCATTTAAATCCTGAGGAGAAAGGCTGGAGTTCCCTCTCCAGGTCAAATCCCATGCAGGAACGCTGCCCAGAGCATTTGAATCCCGAGGAAAAACACTGGAGGGCTTTCTCCAGGCTCATTCCCATTCAGGAATGCTGCCCAGGGTGTTTAAATTCCAAGGAAAAATGCTGGAAGACCTTTTCCAGGTCCAATCCCATGCAGGAATGCTGCCCAAAGCATTTAAATCCCAGGGAGAAACACTGGAGTTCCCTCTACAGGCACATTCCCATGCAGGAACGCTGCCCAGAGCATTTGAATCCCGAGGAAAAACACCGGAGGGCTTTCTCCAGGCTCATTCCCATTCAGGAATGCTGCCCAGGGTGTTTACATTCCAAGGAAAAATGCTGGAAAACAGTTTCCAGGTCCAATCCCATGCAGGAATGCAGCCCAAAGCATTTAAATCCTGAGGAGAAATGCTGGAGTTTCTTCTCCAAGTCCAATCCCACGTGGGAATGCTGCCCAGAGCATTTAAATCCCGAGGAAAAACACTGGAGGGCCTTCTCCGGGCCCATTCCCATTCAGGAATGCTGCCCAGGGTATTTAAATCCTGAGGAGAAAGGCTGGAGTTTCCTCTCCATATCCAATCCCACACAGAAATGCTGCCCAGAGAATTTAAATCCTGAGGAGAAAGGCTGGAGTTTCCTCTCCAGGTCCAATCCCATGCAGGAATGATGCCCAGAGAATTTAAATCCTAAGGAGAAAGGCTGGAGTTTCCTCTCCAGGTCCAATCCCATGCAGGAATGCTGCCCAGGTTGTTTAAATCTTGAGGAGAAAGGCTGGAGTTTCCTCTCCAGGTCCAATCCCGCATGGAAATGCTGCCCAGAGAATTTAAATCCTAAGGAGAAAGGCTGGAGTTTCCTCTCCAGGTCCAATCCCATGCAGGAATGCTGCCCAGGGTGTTTAAATCCTAAGGAGAAAGGCTGGAGTTTCCTCTCCAGGTCCAATCCCGCATGGAAATGCTGCCCAGGGTGTTTAAATCTTGAGGAGAAAGGCTGGAGTTTCCTCTCCAGGTCCAATCCCGCATGGAAATGCTGCCCAGGGTGCTCAGGGATGCGGAACATCCGCGGGGCCGGTGTTCTGGGGGCTCCCCGCGATCCCCCCCAGCCCCGCTCCCTCCCTGTCCCCCCAGCATCCAGCAGGGATCGGATTCCAACCAGGCCTTCCTGGACGGGCTGCGGACGCTGCTGAGGAAAGCCGGCTGCAAACTGACCGTGTGCTTGGAGCAGGACACGCGCAGCGACCGCTGGATCCAGGTCAGGCCGAGCACGGAGCGGGGATGGACAGGGAGCGGGGATGGGCACGGAGCAGGGATGGGCATGGGGCAGGGATGGACATGGGGCAGGAACGGGCATGGATCAGGGATGGGCATGGAGCAGGGATGGACACGGGACAGGGATGGACACAGGGCAGGGATGGACACGGAGCAGGGATGGGCACGGGACAGGGATGGATATGGGGCAGGGATGGGCACAGGACAGGGATGGACACAGGGCAGGGATGGACATGGAGCAGGGATGGGAATGGAGCAGAGATGGAGAGCAGGGATGGGCACAGAGCAGGGATGGGCACGGAGCAGGGATGGGCACGGAGCAGGGATGGGCATGGAGCAGGGATGGACACGGGGCAGGGATGGGCATGGGGCAGGGATGGACATGGGGCAGGAACGAGCATGGAGCAGGGATGGACACGGGACAGAGATGGGCACGGGACAGGGATGGACATGGGGCAGGAACGAGCATGGAGCAGGGATGGACACGGGACAGGGATGGACAGGGAGCGGGGATGGACACGGGACAGGGATGGACACGGGACAGGGATGGGCACGGAGCGGGGATGGGCACGGGACAGGAATGGACACGGGACAGGAATGGACACAGGGCAGGGATGGGAATGGAGCAGAGATGGAGAGCAGGGATGGACACGGAGCAGGGATGGGCATGGAGCAGGGATGGACATAGGGCAAGGATGGGCACGGGACAGGAATGGACACAGGGCAGGGATGGACACAGGGCAGGGATGGGAATGGAGCAGAGATGGAGAGCAGGGATGGGCACGGAGCAGGGATGGGCACGGAGCAGGGATGGGCATGGAGCAGGGATGGACACAGGGCAGGGATGGACACAGGGCAGGGATGGACACAGGGCAGGGATGGACACGGGGCAGGGATGGACATGGAGCAGGGATGGACATAGGGCAGGGATGGACATGGAGCAGGGATGGGCATGGAGCAGGGATGGACATGGAGCAGGGATGGACACAGGGCAGAGATGGACACGGGGCAGGGATGGACACGGGACAGGGATGGACATGGGGCAGGGATGGACACGGGGCAGAGATGGACACAGGGCAGGGATGGACACGGAGCAGGGATGGGCACGGGACAGGGATGGGCATGGATCAGGGATGGGCATGGAGCAGGGATGGACACGGGACAGGGATGGACATGGAGCAGGGATGGACATGGGACAGGGATGGACATGGAGCAGGGATGGACACAGGGCAGGGATGGACACGGGACAGGGATGGACACGGGACAGGGATGGGCATGGAGCGGGGATGGACATAGGGCAGGGATGGATATGGAACAGGGATGGACACGGAGAAGGGATGGACATGGGCAGGGATGGACGGGGTCAATGCCCAGGGAGCCCATCCTGGCACTGAGGGACAGCGGGAAAGGGACCTGGTTGGGACAGGGACCGTGTGGGGCTGGGCAGGAGGGTCCTGCTCCCAGGGGACCCCACAGGGACACCGTGGCTGTGGTGTCACCCCACAGGGACACCGTGGCTGTGGTGTCACTGCAGAGGACACCGTGGCTGTGGTGTCACCCCATGGGGCTGGGCAGGAACCTCCCCGCTGGTTTAGGCTGGGCTTTGCCAGGCTCACCCCATTTCCTGCCCCACCCTCCCCATATCCCTGGTGGAGATTCCTATCGCCCTCCAGAGCCTTCCTCCTCCTCCTCCTCCTTCCCGCAGGATGAGCTGGAGTTTGGCTACGTGGAAGCTCCACACAAAACCTTCCCCGTGGTCTTCGACTCTCCCAGGAACAGAGGCCTGAAGGATTTCGCCTTTAAGAAGATCCTGGTGTGTCCTTGCGTTGACATCCCGCCCTTTTCCCCCCAAAATCCCCACACCGAGGCCCTTGGCACCTCCTCCCTTTTTCCCAGGGCCCGGATTTTGGCTACGTGACCCGGGAGGCCCCCGGGAAGAGCGTGACCAGCCTGGATTCCTTCGGGAACCTGGAGGTGAGCCCGCCGGTGACGGTGCGCGGCAAGGAGTACCCGCTGGGGCGCATCCTCATCGGCAGCCCCCTGCCCTGGTGAGGATTCCCTCCCTCCGGAATTCCCCAAACCCGCCCTTGGAGGAGAAAAACCCGGGGACGATCCCCTCCAAAAAATCCCAGAGTTTATGGGCAAGCCCCATGGCTGCTGCTCCAACCCTCACAAAACCCGGCTGCTGCTCCCTTTTTCCCGTTTTCCCATTTTCCCATTTTGCCATTTTGCCATTTTTTTGTTTTCCCGTTTTCCCTTTTTCCCACTTTCCTGTTTTGCCATTTTCCCATTTTCCTATTTTCCCGTTTTCCCACTTTCCTTGTTTGCCATTTTCCCATTTTCCCGTTTTCCCGTTTTCCCGTTTTCCCCTTTTCCCTATTTCCCACTTTCCTTGTTTGCTATTTCCCCCTTTCCCCCTTTTCCCCTTTTCCCACTTTCCTTGTTTGCCATTTTCCCCTTTCCCATTTTCCTATTTTCCCATTTTCTCATTTTCCTTTTTTCCCTGTTTTCCCATTTTCCCATTTTCCTTTTTTCCCTGTTTTCCCGCTTTCCCATTTTCCCATTTTCCCTTTTTCCCCATTTTCCCATTTCCCCATTTCCCCATTCTGCCATTTCCCCTTTTCCCATTCTCCCGTTTTCCCGTGTTCCCGTTTCCTCCCCTTCTGCTCCGACCCCGCGCTGGCTGGCTGGGATCCGCTCCTTCGGGAGAGGAGCCGGGGAATCCAGGAAAGGGTGAAACGCGGAATGCCTGGAATTGTTGTGCCCGGGGCGGGCGGCGCTTGGCGGCCCCGCGGGAACAAAGCTCCCTGCACAGGCCTCCACAAAGGAGAGCATTTTCCGCAAAAACACCCAAAACCCCCACGGGACGCTCCCGCCCCAGCCGCGGCCTCGCGCTGCTTCCAGAGGCTGGGAAATGGGATTTCCCCAGCCGCGCCCGGGGCTGTCATTAACCCTCATTACCAGCAGTTTAATTAAACGTCTTTCCCAGCCCGTTCCGTCCAAGGAAACCTGGCGCTCGCGCCAGAGCGAGGCGGGATTTGGGAATGGCGGGGATGGGGAAAACTCATCCCGAAGGCGCCGGGGGAGCAGGGCGTGGAATGATCCCGTCCCCATGGAACGCGGGGAAACATCGGCGTGTTTGTCCAAGATAAAACACCGCCGATGTGTTTGTGTGGTGCGAGGGATCGAGTAATGCGTATTTGTGTTGATAAACGTATAAAATATCGGGATCTTACGATACGAATATGTATTTATATTGATATATAACACGGGGATTCAGCAATATGTATTTATATAATGTAGGGATTTAACAAGATATATTCATGTCGTGTATCTATTATTGCACTTTATATACAATATGGGGATATATCAACGTATTTATCTAAAATACAGGGAGATATGTCGATATATTTATACGATACAGTGATCTAGTAATTTGTATTTATGTTGACATATTTATACAATATATGGATTCAGCAACATGTATTTATACAATACAGGGATTTAGCAATAATTATTTATGTAATGTGTATCTATTAATGCACTTTATTTACAATATAGGGATATATCAACGTATTTATCTAAAACACAGGGAGATATGTCGATATATTTATATGATACAGTGATCTAGTAATTTGTATTTATGTTGACATATTTATACAATATAGGGATTCAGCAATATCTATTTATATGATATAGGGATTTAACGATATATATTGTATCTATTAATGCACTTTATGCAATATAGGGATATATTGATGTATCTATCTAAAACACAGGGAGATACGTTGATATATTTATGCAATATTGGGATCTAGTAATAGGTATTTATATTGATATATTTATATAACACAGGGATTTAACAATACGTATTTACATAATATAGGGACTTAGCAATACATTTGTATTTATATAATTATATAATATAGGGATTTAGCAAAAGATATTTATATAATACAGGGATTCAGCAACATGTATTTATATAATGTAGGGATTCAGCAATATGTATTTATATAATGTAGGGATTTAGCAAGATATATTTGTGTAATGTGTATCTATTATTGCACTTTATATACAATATGGGGATATATCGAATTATTTATCTAAAACACAGGGAGATATGTTGATATATTTATGAAATACAGTGATCTAGTGATATATATGTATATAGATCTATTTATATAACACAGGGATTTAACAATACATATTTGTATAATATAGGGAGTTAGTATGATATTTATATTGATTTATTTATATAATATAGGGATTTAGCAAAAGATATTTATATAGCATAGGGATTCAGCAACATGTATTTATACAATACAGGGATTTAGCAATAATTATTTATGTAATGTGTATCTATTAATGCATTTTATTTACAATATAGGGATATATCAATGTATTTATCTAAAATACAGGGAGATATGTTGATATATTTATACGATACAGTGATCTAGTAATTTGTATTTATGTTGACATATACAATATAGGGATTCAGCAATATCTATTTATATGATCCAGGGATTTAACAATATATATTAATGTATCGTGTATATATTAATGCACTTAATATACGGTATGGGGATATATCAATGTATTTATCTAAAATACAGGGAGATATGTTGATATGTTTATATGATACAGTGATCTAGTAATTTGTATTTATGTTGACATATTTATACAATATAGGGATTCAGCAATATGTATTTATACGATATAGTGATTTAACTATATATTGTATCTATTAATGCACTTTATATGCAATATAGGGATATATTGGTGTATCTATCTAAAACACATATATACGTTGATATATTTATGCAATACCGGGATCTAGTAATAGGTATTTATATTGATATATTTATATAACACAGGGATTTAACAATACGTATTTACATAATATAGGGACTTAGCAATACATTTATATTGATATAATTATATAATATAGGGATTTAGCAAAAGATATTTATATAGCATAGGGATTCAGCAACATGTATTTATATAATGTAGGGATTTAGCAAGATATATTTATGTCATGTGTATCTATTATTGCACTTTATATACAATATAGGGAGATATCGAATTATTTATCTAAAACACAGGGAGATATGTTGATATATTTATGAAATACAGTGATCTAGTGATATATATGTATATAGATCCATTTATATAACACAGGGATTTAACAATACATATTTATATAATATAGGGAGTTAGTATATTTATATTGATACATTTATATAATAGAGGGATTTAACAATACATATTTATACAATGCAGCGATCTAGTGATATATATGTATATAGATCTATTTATATAACACAGAGATTTAGCAATACATATTTATATAATATAGGGACTTAGTATATTTATATTGATATTTTTATATAATATAGGGATGTAGCAAAAGATATTTATATAATACAGGGATTCAGCAATATACATTTATATGATGTACGCATTTAACAATATATACATGTAACGTGTATCTATTAATGCACTTTATATGTAATATAGGATTTAGCGATGCATTTATCTAAAACATGGGGAGATGCGTCAATATATTTGTGCAACGTCGGGATCTAGTAGTAGGTATTTATATTGATATATTTATATAATGCAGGGATTTAACAATACATATTTGTATAATATAGGGAGTTAGTATGATATTTATATTGATTTATTTATATAATATAGGGATTTAGCAAAATATATTTATATAGCATAGGGATTCAGCAACATGTATTTATACAATACAGGGATTTAGCAATAATTATTTATGTAATGTGTATCTATTAATGCACTTTATATACAATATAGGGATATATCAACGTATTTATCTAAAATACAGGGAGATATGTTGATATATTTATACGATACAGTGATCTAGTAATTTATATTTATGTTGACATATTTATACAATATAGGGATTCAGCTATTTATATGATATAGGAATTTAACAATATATATTAATGTAACATGTATATATTAATGCACTTTATATACAATATAGGGATATATTGATGTATTTATCTAAAACACAGGGAGATATGTCAATATATTTGTGTGATATTAGGGATTGAGTAATTTATATTTATGTTTATATTTATGTTTATGTTTATCTAGTTCTAGTTCTAGTTATACAATATTGGGATCTAGTAATATATATTTATATTGACATGTTTATATAATATAGGGATTCAGCAATGTCTATTTATATGATATAGGGATTTAACAATATATATTAATGTAACATGTATATATTAATGCACTTTATATACAATATAGAGATATATCGATGTATTTATCTAAAACACAGGGAGATATGTCGATATATTTGTGTGATATTAGGGATTGAGTAATTAATATGTATGTTTATGGCTATGTTTATCTAGTTCTAGTTCTAGTTATACAATATCGGGATCTAGTAATATATATTTATATTGACATATTTATATAATATAGGGATGTAGCAATATCTATTTATATGATATGGGGATTTAACAATATATATTCATATAGTGTGTATATTAATGCACTTTATATGTAATATAGGATAAATCCATGTATTTGTCTAAAACACAGGGAGATACACCAATATATATTTATGTAATATCTATTTATGCAATATCAGGATCTAGTAGTATAAGTTTATATTGATATATTTATATAACACAGGGATTTAACAATGCATATTTATATAATATAGGGACATTTATATTGATATAATTATATAATATAGGGATTTAGCAAAAGATATTTATATAATATAGGGATTCAGCAATATGTATTTATATAATATAGGGATTTAACAATACATATTTATGTAATGTGTATCTATTATTGCACTTTATATACAATATAGGGATATATCGATGTATTTAACTAAAATACAGGGAGATATGTTGACATATTTATACAAGAAAATAATCTAGTAATATATAATTATGTAGATATGTTTATATAACTTAGGGATTTTGCAACATATATTTATATAATGTTTATATATTAACGCAGTTCATATACAGCAAGGGATATATTAACATAAAGCAGATTTAATTATACATAATTGGGCGATTAGGAAGATAAATCCATATTAAAGTAGAGCAATCTATAATTTATATTATTACATGTATTTAAGTATGTGGATGTCCATAATGTAGCTCAGGCCATTTCCAGACTCTTTCCAGAAAAACAGGATAGAAATGAACCTGCGGACTGCCTTCGGGGGGAGAATTTTGGGATGGGGAGGGAATTTTGGGAACTGGAGTGAATTATGGACAAGGGGGTGAATTTGTGGGAGGTGAGAGAATTTTGGGCAGCGTTTGAATTTTGCCGGGGGGGATCTTGGTGCTGGGGTGAATTTTGGGCCAGGCTGAGTTTTTTCCCGGGGTGAATTTGGGCCAGGTGGTGAATTTTGGGGCAGGGGTTGATTTTGGGGCAGGGGTTGATTTTGGCCCGGGGTGAATTTGGCCCAGGGGTGAATTTGGGGCAGGGGTTGATTTTGGAGCAGGGGTTGATTTTGGGGCAGGGGTTGATTTTGTCCCAGGCTTGATTTTGGCATGGGGTGATTTTGGCCCAGGGTGATTTTGGCCTGAGGTGATTTTGGCCCAGGGTGTTTTTGGCCTGAGGTGAATTTTGGGCAGGGGTTGATTTTGGGGCAGGGGTTGATTTTGGCCCAGGGGTGAATTTTGCCCAGGGGTGAATTTGGGGCAGGGGTTGATTTTGGGGCAGGGGTTGATTTTGGCCCAGGGTGAATTCGGCCCAGGGTGATTTTGGCCAGGCGGTGAATTTCGGGCAGGAGTTGATTTTGGCCCAGGGTTGATTTAGGCCAGGCTGAGTTTTTCCTGGGGTGAATTTGGCCCAGGTGGTGAATTTGGGTCAGGTGGTGAATTTGGGGCAGGGGTTGATTTTGGGGCAGGGGTTGATTTTGGCCCGGGGTGAATTCGGCCCAGGGTGAATTTGGGCCGGGTGGCGAATTTTGGCCTGGGGTGATTTTGGCCCAGGGTGTTTTTGGCCTGAGGTGAATTTTGGGCAGGGGTTGAATTTGGGGCTGGGGTTGATTTTGTCCCGGGCTTGATTTTGGCGTGGGGTGTTTTTGGACCAGGGTGATTTTGGCCTGAGGTGTTTTTGGCCCAGGGTGATTTTGGCCTGGTGGTGAATTTTGGTCCTGGGTGAATTTCGGGCAAGGGTTGAATTTGGCTGGACGGTGAATTTTTTTGGCCTGGGGTGAATTTTGGCCCGGTGTTGATTTTGGAGCAGGGGTTGAATTTGGAGCTGATGTTGATTTTGACCTGGGGTGATTTTGGCCGGGTGGTGAATTTTTTTGGCCTGGGGTGAATTTGGGGCAGGGGCTGATTTTGGTCTGGGGTGAAATTTGGCTGGGCGGTGAATTCTTTGGCCTGGGATGATTTTGGCCGGGCGGTGAATTTTGGCCCGGGGTAAATTTCGGGCCGGTGTTGATTTTGGAGCAGGGGGTGATTTTGGCCCGCGGTGACTTTGGCCAGGCGGTGAATTTTGGCCTGGGGTGAATTTGGGGCAGGGAATTTTTTTGGCCCGGGGTGATTTTGGCCAGGCGGTGAATTTCGGGCGGGGGTTGATTTTGGCCCAGGGTTGATTTAGGCCAGGCTGAGTTTTTCCTGGGGTGAATTTGGCCCAGGGGTGAATTTGGGCCAGGTGGTGAATTTGGGGCAGGAGTTGATTTTGGGGCAGGGGTTGATTTTGGCCCGGGGTGAATTCGGCCCAGGGTGAATTTGGGCCCGGTGGCAAATTTTGGCCTGGGGTGATTTTGGCCCAGGGTGATTTTGGCCTGAGGTGAATTTTGGGCAGGGGTTGAATTTGGGGCTGGGGTTGATTTTGTCCCGGGCTTGATTTTGGCGTGGGGTGATTTTGGCCCAGGGTGATTTTGGCCTGAGGTGATTTTGGCCTGGTGGTGAATTATGGTCCTGGGTGAATTTCGGGCAGGGGTTGAATTTGGCTGGATGGTGAATTTTTTTGGCCCGGGGTGAATTTCGAGCCGGTGTTGATTTTGGCCAGGCAGTGAATTTGAGCCAGGTGGCGAATTTTGGCCAGGTGTTGATTTTGGCCCGGGGTGACCTGTGCCAGGCGGTGAATTTTTTTGGCCCAGGGTGATTTTGGCCGGGTGGTGAATTTGGGCCAGGCGGTGAATTTTGGCCAGGAATGAATTTGGGGCCAGGGTTGATTTTGGCCTGGGGTGATTTTGGCTGGGTGGTGAATTTGGGCCAGGTGGTGAATTTTGGGCAGGGGTTGAATTTGAGGCCAGGGTTGATTTTGGCCTGGGGTGATTTGTGCCGAGCAGTGAATTTTTTTGGCCCAGGGTGATTTTGGCCTGGGGTGATTTTGGCTGGGCAGTGAATTTTTTTGGCCCAGGGTGATTTTGACCCGGGGTGATTTTGGCTGGGCAGTGAATTTCGAGCAGGGGTTGAATTTGGAGCTGGGGTTGATTTTGGCTGGGCAGTGGATGTTTTTGTCCTGGGTTGGTTTTGGCCTGGGGTGATTTGTGCTGGATGGTGAATTTTGGCCCAGGGTGAATTTGGGCTGGGTGGTGAATTTTTTTGACCCAGGGTGATTTTGACCCAGGGTGATTTGGGCTGGGTGGTGAATTTCGAGCAGGGGTTGATTTTTTCCTGGGGTGATTTTGGCCAGTCAGTGGATGTTTTTGTCCCGGGTGACCTGTGCCGGTCAGTGGATGTCTTTGTCCCGGGTGACCTGTGTGGGTCAGTGGATGTTTTTGTCCCGGGTGACCTGTGCCGGGCGGTGGATGTTTTTGTCCCGGGTGACCTGTGCCAGGCGGTGAATTTCGAGCAGGGGTTGAATTTGGGGCCGGGGTTGATTTTGTCCCGGGGTGATTTTGGCCAGGCAGTGGATGTTTTTGTCTCGGGTGACCTGTGCCGGGCGGTGGATGTTTTTGTCCCGGGGTGATTTTGGCCAGTCAGTGGATGTCTTTGTCCCGGGTGACCTGTGCCAGGCGGTGGATGTCTTTGTCCCGGGTGACCTGTGCGGGGCGGCGGGCGCCGCGCTGTCCCCGCAGGGCGTCGGGCCGCAGGATGTGCCGTGCCGTGCGGGATTTCCTCTTCGCGCAGACGGTGCAGGCGCCGCTCGAGGTCTACTCGGAGTGGCTCAGCGTGGGACACGTGGACGAGTTCCTCACCTTCGTCCCTGCCCTCGACAGGAAGGTGCTGACCCCGCAGCTCCCCAAAATCCCCTTCTCCAGCTCCTTGTGCTTCCGGGGCCTTCGGGGCGGCCCAGGGGATGGATTTGGGATGGCTGTGGGGATCCCATGGCTCAGGGGATGGATTTGGGATGGCTGTGGGGATCCCATGGCCCCGGGGATGGATTTGGGATGGCTGTGGGGATCCCATGGCTCAGGGGATGGATTTGGGATGGCTGTGGGGATCCCATGACCTGGGGATGGATTTGGGATGGCTGTGGGGATCCCATGGCTCAGGGGATGGATTTGGGATGGATGTGGGGATCCCATGACCTGGGGATGGATTTGGGATGGCTGTGGGGATCCCATGGCCCAGGGGATGGATTTGGGATGGATGTGGGGATCCCATGGCCCAGGGGATGGATTTGGGATGGATGTGGGGATCCCATGGCCCAGGGGATGGATTTGGGATGGATGTGGGGATCCCATGACCCAGGGGATGGATTTGGGATTGCTGTGGGGATCCCATGACCTGGGGATGGATTTGGTATCCCCGTGGTTCCTCCCAGCTGCGCTCCGGGGTGTTTTATCCTGGATTTGGGATCCCCGTGGTGCCTCCCTGCACGCTGGGGTGTTTTATCCTGGATTTGGGATCCCCGTGGTTCCTCCCAGCTGTTCTCTCGGGTGTTTTATCCCGGATTTGGGATCCCCGTGGTTCCTCCCAGCCACACTCTCGGGTGTTTTATCCTGGATTTGGGGTCCCCGAGGTGCCTCCCTGCATCCCGGGGTGACCCGGGCTCTGTCCCGCAGGGGTTCCGGCTGCTCCTGGCCAGTCCCAACGCCTGCTACAAACTCTTCAAGGAGAAGCAGCAGCAGGGCCACGGGGAGGCCACGCAGTTCATCGGTGAGCGGCGCTGAGGGCATCCCGAGGGACGGAATTCCCGGCATTCATCACACTATCTGTCCTTCTGTCCATCCCAGTGTCCATCCCAGTGTCCATCCCACTGGAATCCTGCTGTCCCTTCCCGCTGTCCATCCTTCTGTCCATCCCACTGTCCATTTTCTGTCCATCCCACTGTCCATCCCACTGTCCATCCTTCTGTCCCTTCCTGCTGTCCATCCCTCTGTCCATCCCAGTGTCCATTGTCACTGTCCATCCTGCTGTCCCTTCCTGCTGTCCCTTCCATGTCCATTCCCATTGTCCATCCCCACTGACCATCCCACTGTCCATTCCAAGTGTCCATCCCGCTGTCCATCCCTCTGTTCATCTCATTGTTCTCTCCTGCTGTCCATCCTGCTCTCCATTCCCACTGTCCATCCCCGCCGTCCCATCCCAGTGTCCATCCCAGTGTCCATCCTGTCCATCCCACTGTCCATCCCCGCCGTCCCATCCCAGTGTCCATCCCAGTGTCCATCCTGCTCTCCATTCCCACTGTCCATCCCCGCCGTCCCATCCCAGTGTCCATCCCAGTGTCCATCCTGTCCATCCCACTGTCCATCCCCGCCGTCCCATCCCAGTGTCCATCCCAGTGTCCATCCTGTCCATCCCACTGTCCATCCCCACCATCCCATCCCAGTGTCCATCCTGTCCATTCCCACTGTCCATCCCACTGTCCATCCCCACAGTCCCATCCCAGTGTCCATCCCAGTGTCCATCCTGTCCATCCCACTGTCCATCCCCACAGTCCCATCCCAGTGTCCATCCCAGTGTCCATCCTGTCCATCCCACTGTCCATCCCCGCCGTCCCATCCCAGTGTCCATCCTGTCCATTCCCACTGTCCATCCCTGCTGTCCCATTCCAGTGTCCATCCTGTCCGTCCCACTGTCCATCCCTGCCGTCCCATCCCAGTGTCCATCCTGTTGTCCATCCTGCTGTTCATTCCCAGTTTCCATCCTCACTGTCCCATCCCAGTGTCCATCCCTCTGTCCATCCCCTGTCCATCCCAGTGTCCATCCCTGTCCCTCTGTCCATCCCAATGTCGATCCCAGTGTCCATCCCTGTCCCTCTGTCCATCCCTGTCCATCCCTGTGTCCATCCCCATCCCTCACTGCTCCCACTCCTGCAGGGCTGAAGGGCATTCAGAAGAAAACCATCGATGAGATCCTGGCGGATGAATCCCTGCGGAGCGACAACCGGCACGTGCAGGTGGGACCTGGGATGGGGACACTACCCGTGCTGTGTGCTGGGATCAGGGATGGGGACACTGCCTGTGCTGTGCGCTGGGATCAGGGATGGGGACACTGCCTGTGCTGTGTGCTGTGAGCAGGGATCAGGGATGGGGACACTGCCCGTGCTGTGTGCTGGGATGAGGGATCAGGGATGGGGACACTGCCCGTGCTGTGTGCTGGGATCAGGGATGGGGACACTGCCCGTGCTGTGTGCTGGGAGCAGGGATGGGGACACTGCCTGTGCTGTGTGCTGGGATCAGGGACCCGGGATGGGGACACTGCCCGTGCTGTGTGCTGGGATCAGGGATCAGGGATGGGGACACTGCCCGTGCTGTGTGCTGGGATGAGGGATCAGGGATGGGGACACTGCCCGTGCTGTGTGCTGGGAGCAGGGACCCGGGATGGGGACACTGCCCGTGCTGTGTGCTGGGAGCAGGGATGGGGACACTGCCCGTGCTGTGCGCTGGGATGAGGGAGCAGGGATGGGGACACTGCCCGTGCTGTGTGCTGGGACCCGGGATGGGGACACTGCCTGTGCTGTGAGCTGGGATCAGGGATCAGGGATGGGGACACTGCCCGTGCTGTGCGCTGGGATCAGGGATGGGGACACTGCCCGTGCTGTGTGCTGGGATCAGGGACCAGGGATGGGGACACTGCCCGTACTGTGAGCTGGGATCAGGGATCAGGGATGGGGACACTGCCCGTGCTGTGCGCTGGGATCAGGGATGGGGACACTGCCCGTGCTGTGAGCTGGGATCAGGGATCAGGGATGGGGACACTGCCCGTGCTGTGAGCTGGGATCAGGGATCAGGGATGGGGACACTGCCCGTGCTGTGCGCTGGGATCAGGGATGGGGACACTGCCCGTGCTGTGTGCTGGGATCAGGGATGGGGACACTGCCCATGCTGTGTGCTGGGATCAGGGACCAGGGATGGGGACACTGCCCGTGCTGTGTGCTGGGATCAGGGATGGGGACACTGCCCGTGCTGTGAGCTGGGATGAGGGATCAGGGATGGGGACACTGCTCGTGCTCCATCCTGGGATGAGGGATGGGGACACTGCCCATGCTGTGTGCTGGGAGCAGGGATCAGATGGGGACACTGCCCGTGCTGTGAGCTGGGTGTCCTGGGTGTCCAAAGGGGATCAGGGACATTCCCTGTGCTCCATCCCAGGGTGTCCTGGGTGTCCAAAGGGGGTTTGGGGTCCTGGGGAAGGGCTGGAGCGGGTGAGGATAGGGAGATGCTCCAAGGGACACTGAGGTGGCAGCTGGAGGGAGAGGATGGGATGGGGATGGGGTGGGATGGGAGGTTGAGATGGGATGGGAGGTGTCCACAGGGATGGGGTGGGAGGTTGGGATGGGGTGGGAGGTCAGGATAGGGTGGGAGGTTGTTCCCAGGGAAGCTGTGGGACCCAGGCCGGATCCAGCGGGGCCCATGGCTGGGATTTGGGGTCAGCCACGGCAGTTCCAGCTCCTTCCCGCAGCGCTGCATCGACTGGAACCGCGACCTGCTGAAGGAGGAGCTGGGGCTGAGCGAGCAGGACATCGTGGACATCCCGCAGCTCTTCATCCTGACCGACTCCCGCGCCGACGCGCTCTTCCCGGACATGGTGAGACCCCGACCCCGACCCCGGCCCCGATGCCCGGGCGCCGTTCCCGGCTGGAATCTCGTCTCTCCAGGTGAACATGCTGGTGCTGGGCCGGCACCTGGGCATCCCCAAGCCCTTCGGGCCCGTGGTGGGCGGGCGCTGCTGCCTGGAGCAGCGCGTGCGGGAGCTGCTGGAGCCGCTGGGCCTCTCCTGCACCTTCATCGACGACTTCTTCTCCTACCACGTCCTGTCGGGGGACGTCCACTGCGGCACCAACGTGCGCCGCAAGCCCTTCGCCTTCAAGTGGTGGCACGTGGTGCCCTGACCCCAGCTCCTGCGGGGCGAAGGTGCATTTCCTGCAGCCCGGGGAAAGGCGCAGCAAATGCACCCACAGCACGCGTTTGGCCAATAAAGCTTCGCGGACGCTGAGGGCGCAGCGCAGCCCCGTCTCTCGTCCTTCCGTCCTCGGCTCACAACGTCCCTGGAGCCTGGCTCCGGGCGCAGGGGTTGCTCTGCGGGGGTTGGCGTTCCCGCTGGCGGGTTTGCAGCTGATAAAACCCCCCAAATCCCCCGTTCCGGCCCCAAAATCGCTTCCTGCCGGGGAACCTGGTTCCCAGCCCGCGGGAACTCCCGCTGCCCTCCCCGGGACCTTTTCACGCCTTCTCCAGGAAGAGCTCTCCGTGTCACTCGGCTCTTTGTCTCCAGCGGGGTGTGTGACGCTTCCCCGTGCCCGCCCGGCACCCGCCTGGCACCGCCCGGCACCCGGAACCGCCCGGTGCCCCGGGCACGGCACGGCACGGCACGGCCCGGCACGGCACGGCCCGGCACGGCCCGGCCCGGCACGGCACGGCACGGCACGGCCCGGCACGGCACGGCACGGCACGGCACGGCACGGCACGGCACGGCCCGGCACGGCACGGCCCGGCACGGCACGGCACGGCACGGCCCGGCACGGCCCGGCACGGCCCGGCCCGGCACGGCACGGCCCGGCCCGGCACGGCACGGCACGGCACGGCACGGCCCGGCACGGCCCGGCACGGCCCGGCCCGGCACGGCACGGCACGGCACGGCACGGCACGGCCCGGCACGGCACGGCACGGCACGGCCCGGCACGGCCCGGCACGGCCCGGCACGGCACGGCCCGGCACGGCCCGGCACGGCCCGGCACGGCACGGCCCGGCACGGCACGGCACGGCACGGCCCGGCTCTTCTGGGGATGGACACGCTGCTCCTGGGAAAAACGCTCTCCTGGCGCAATTCCTGAGCCTAATCCCATTTCTAATTAATTTCTAATTAATTTCTAATTAATTTCTAACCAATTTCTACCCGATTTCTAAGTAATTTCTAACTCATTTCTAACCCCATTTCTAACTCCATTTCTAAGTAATTTCTAACCCCATTTCTAACGCCATTTCTAACCCCATTTCTACCCCATTTCTAACCCATTTCTACTCAATTTCTATCCCATTTCTTACCTATTTTGAACCCCATTTTTTACCCATTCCTAACCCATTTCAAAGCCCATTTTTACCCATTTCTACCCCATTTCTAACCCCATTTTTTACCCATTTCTACCCCATTTCTAACCCATTTCTAACCCATTCCTACCCCATTTCTAAACCACTTCTAAACAATTTTTTACCTATTTCTAAACCGTTCCTAACCCCATTTTTTACCCATTCCTACCCTATTTCTAACCCCATTTTTTACCCATTTCTAACCCATTTTTTACCCATTCCTACCCCATTTCTAACCCCATTTTTTACCCATTTCTAACCCATTTTTTTCCCATTTCTAACTCCATTTCTAGCCTGTTTCTCCCCCATTTCTCCCCCATTTCTGCCCCGTTTCTCCCCCGTTTCTGGCCCGTTTCTAGCCCATTTCTCCCCCATCTCTAGCCCGTTTCTCCCCCGTTTCTCCCCCATTTCTCCCCTGTTTCTAACCCATTCCCCGCTGCTCTCTCCCTGCCCCTGCTCCCGAGGAGCGACATTAAATCCCTGCCGCGCGTGACCCCGCGGGACGCGCTGGTTTTTTTTGGGAACAGCTGCAGGGACAAAGGGCTCTCCCACGCTCAGCCCGGGGTTTAATTAAAACCAAGGCCGCCAGCCCCGCCGGGGCCGCGCCGTGCCGGGCGCAGGTGACATTCCCCCGGCAGCGCCCCGCACCTCCGGCCCTCCCCGGAGCGGGAATTCCATTGTCCCCGCCGAACAAACAAAACCTTTCAGCAGCGGCGAGAAACCGAAGCCGGCCCGGCCGGGCTCTGGCGCGGTCCCAGCTCGGCTCGGGTGTCGCTCGGGTGAATAATTCGCGGCGTGGGCCGGGCCGCCGCCGCTCCCCCCGCGTCCCTTTGCGCCCCGGAGCGCCCCGAACATCCCGTGGGTGTCCCGGGCCGCTTCCCCCCGCTGCCGTGGCCCGCCGGACCCGAGCGGCCGGCCCGGAGGTGGGATCACTCCGGGCTTTGGCCGATCCCCTCCCGGCGGCCCGGCTGTATAAATCCCCCGCGGCGGCCGGGCGCGGCACCCGAGGGTGCCCGGGGCGGCGGCGATGGCGCAGCAGCGCCGTGTCCAGCTGTCCACGCAGCGCCCCGGCAGCGCCGTGTGCGTGCTGGGCACCGAGCTGGCGCTGGACGTGTGCGGGTGAGCGCGGGGCGCGAATCCGCTTTCGCCCCGATCCCACTGAGCGCGGGCCGAAAATAGCGCGCGGAGGGCGGGGGCGACGCTGCTGCTGCTGCTGCAGCTCCGGGGGCTTTTCCCAGGGGATGCTGTGCCGGGAGGAGTGAGGGGTGGGATTGCCGGTGTTCCTTCCCCGTGTCCATTCCCAGTGTCCATCCCCTCTGTCCCATCCCGCTGTCCATTCCCAGTGTCCATTCCCCGTGTCCCTTTCCACTGTCCACCCTGCTATCCATTCCCAGTGTTCTTTCCCTGTGTCCCTTCCCACTGACCCTTCCAGTGTCCGTTCCGTATCCCTTCCCACTGTCCATCCCGCTGTCCCTTTCCAGTGTTCCTTCCCCGTGTCCCTTCCCACTGTCCACCCTGCTGTCCCTTTCCCGTGTCCATTCCCAGTGTCCATTCCGCTGTCCATCCCCTTTGTCCCATCCCGCTGTCCTTTTCCACTGTCCACTCCCTGTGTCCCTTTCCACTGTCCATCCTGCTGTCCCTTTCTCGTGTCCATTCCCAGTGTCCATTCCCAGTGTCCATTCCGGGTCCCTGCCCACTGTCCATCCCCTCCATCCCATCCCGCTGTCCCTTCCCAGTGTTCTTTCCCTGTGTCCCTTCCCCATGTCCCTTCCCAGTGTCCATCCCCTCTGTCCCATCCCACTGTCCCTTTCCAGTGTCCATTCCCTGTGTCCCTTTCCACTCTCCATCCCCGCTGTCCCATCCCGCTGTCCGTTCCCACTGTCCGTTCCCAGTGTCCATCCCCGCTGTCCCCTCCCTCTGTCCCCTCCCTCTGTCCCCTCACTGTCCCCTCTCTGTCCCCTCCCTCTGTCCCCTCACTGTCCCCTCACTGTCCCCACCCTCTGTCCCCTCTCTCTGTCCCCTCTCTCTCTCCCCTCTCTCTGTCCCCTCACTGTCCCCTCTCTGTCCCCTCTCTGTCCCCTCCCTCTGTCCTCTCTCTGTCCCCTCTCTGTCCCCTCTCTCTGTCCCCTCTCTGTCCCCTCACTGTCCCCACACTGTCCCCACACTGTCCCCACACTGTCCCCTCACTGTCCCCTCTCTCTGTCCCCTCACTGTCCCCTCTCTCTGTCCCCTCACTGTCCCCTCACTGTCCCCTCTCTCTCTCCCCTCTCTCTGTCCCTCCTAACATCTCCGCAGCAGCGGCACCGCCACATTCCCAGCGGGATTTTCCCGTTTTTGGGGCTCCGCGCTCCCTTTTTGGGGTTTCCCCATCCCGGCGGGATGAAATCGCCGACACCTCCCACTGTCGGGGGACGAGCGAAGCCCCGGGCCGATCCCGGAGCTCCGGGGTTCCGCTGCCCGGCCCCCGCTCGGGGTTCGTTTCCCGTCCCCTCCCGCCGCCCCGGGCCGGGATTTTCCCGTCCCGCGTTTCCTGCTCTCGGCTGGGATCCGCTCCGGGCTCCTCGCCCGTGGCCGCGGGCAGCGGGGCGGGGCGGGGCGAGCGCCGGCCCGCCCGGCACGGCCCGGAATGCCCATCCGGGGAGATCCGTGCCAAAATCACCCCGGGCAGTGCCGGGATCCACGGAATCCGTGCCAAAATCCCGCCGGGATCCATCGGATCCGTGCGCAAATCACCCCGGGCAGTGCTGGGATCCATGGAATCCGTGTCCAGATCACCACGGGCAGTGCTGGGATGCATGGAATCCGCACCCAAATCACCCCGGGCAGTGCCGGATCCATCGGATCCGTGCGCAAACCCTGCCAGGATCCATGGAATCCGTGCGCAAATCACCCCGGGCAGTGCCGGGATCCATGGAATCCGTGCCAAAATCCCGCCGGGATCCATCGGATCCGTGCGCAAATCACCCCGGGCAGTGCCGGGATCCATGGAATCCGTGTCCAGATCACCACGGGCAGTGCTGGGATCCATGGAATCCATGCACAAATCACCCCGGGATCCATCGGATCCGTGCCTAAATCCCCTGGGATCCATGGAATCCATGCCCAAATCACCCCAGGCAGTGCTGGGATCCATGGAATCTGTGCGCAAATCACCCCGGGCAGTGCCGGGATCCATGGAATCCGTGCCCAAATCACGCCGGGCAGTGCTGGGATCCATGGAATCCGTGCCGAAATCCCGCCGGGATCCATCGGATCCGTGCGCAAATCACCCCGGGCAGTGCCGGGATCCATGGAATCCGTGTCCAGATCACCACGGGCAGTGCTGGGATCCATGGAATCCGTGCCGAAATCCCGCCGGGATCCATCGGATCCGTGCGCAAATCACCCCGGGCAGTGCCGGGATCCATGGAATCCGTGCCCAAATCACGCCGGGCAGTGCTGGGATCCATGGAATCCGTGCCGAAATCCCGCCGGGATCCATCGGATCCGTGCGCAAATCACCCCGGGCAGTGCTGGGATCCACGGAATCCATGCACAAATCACCCCAGGATCCATCGGATACGTGCCTAAATCCCCTGGGATCCATGGAATCTGTGCGCAAATCACCCTGGGCAGTGCCGGGATCCACGGAATCCGTGCCAAAATCCCGCCGGGATCCATCGGATCCGTGCCCAAACCCTGCCAGGATCCATGGAATCCGTGCGCAAATCACCCCGGGCAGTGCCGGGATCCATGGAATCCATGTCCAGATCACCACGGGCAGTGCTGGGATCCATGGAATCCATGCACAAATCACCCCAGGATCCATTGGATCCGTGCCTAAATCCCCTGGGATCCATGGAATCCATGCCAAAATCACCCCAGGCAGTGCTGGGATCCATGGAATCCATGCACAAATCACCCCGGGCAGTGCTGGGATCCATCATATCCATTACCAAACCCACCCTGGATACATCAGATCCGTGCCCCCAAATCCTGCCGGGATCCATTGGAACCCTGCCCCAAAATCCAGGGTTCCATCGGATCCCTGCCCCAGATCCCGGGATCCATCAGATCACGGCCGGGTCCCGTCCCCGCTGCCCTCGGGAGGTTCGCAGGTTTTATTCCGAGATTTGGGGGCTTTCACAGGGATCCCTGTGGATATTTCTGTGGGATTCATTCCCACCTGTTCCCAGGTGCACTGTGCACCTGGAATTTCCCAGGATTTGGGGTTTGGAGGGATTCCTTCGGATATTTCTGTGGGATTTATTCCTGTTTATTCCCGTTTATTCCCAGGTGCACTGTGCACCTGGAATTTCCCAGGATTTGGGATTTCTGAGGGATTCCTGCAGTTATTTCTGTGGGATTTATTCCCATTTGTTCTCAGGTTTGCTTCACACCTGGAATTTCCCGGGATTTGGGATTTTGGAGGGATTTCTGCAGATATTTCTGTGGGATCTATTCCCGTCTATTCCCGTTTGTTCCCAGGTGCGCTGTGCACCTGGAATTTCCCAGGATTTGGGATTTTTGAGGGATTTCTGTGGATATTTCTGTGGGATTCATTTCCTGTTTATTCCTGTCTGTTCCCAGGTGCGCTGTGCACCTGGAATTTCCAGGGATTTGGGATTTTGGAGGGATCTCTATGGATATTTCTGTGAGATTTATTCCCGTTTGTTCCCAGATGTGCTTTGCACCTGGAATTTCCTGGGATTTGGGATTTTGGAGGGATTCCTGTGGATATTTCTGTGGGATTTATTCCAAACTGCTCCCAGGTACACTTTGCACCTGGAATTTCCTGGGATTTAGGATTTTGGAGGGATCTCTGCAGATATTTCTGTGGGATCTATTCCTGTTTATTCCTGTTTGTTCCCAGATGTGCTGTGCACCTGGAATTTCCCAGGATTTGGGATTTTGGAGGGATCTCTGCAGATATTTCTGTGGGATCTATTCCTGTTTATTCCTGTTTGTTCCCAGGTGTGCTTTGCACCTGGAATTTCCCGGGATTTGGGATTTTGGAGGGATTCCTGTGGATATTTCTGTGGGATCTATTCCTGTTTATTCCTGTTTGTTCCCAGATGTGCTGTGCACCTGGAATTTCCAGGGATTTGGGATTTTGGAGGGATTTCTGCAGATATTTCTGTGGGATCTATTCCTGTTTATTCCCATTTGTTCCCAGGTGCACTGTGCACCTGGAATTTCCCAGGATTTGGGATTTTGGAGGGATTCCTGTGGATATTTCTGTGGGATTCATTCCTGTTTATTCCTGTCTGTTCCCAGGTGCGCTGTGCACCTGGAAATTCCCAGGATTTGGGATTTTGGAGGGATCTCTGTGGATATTTCTGTGAGATTTATTCCCATTTGTTCCCAGATGTGCTTTGCACCTGGAATTTCCCAGGATTTGGGATTTTGGAGGGATTCCTGTGGATATTTCTGTGGGATTTATTCCAAACTGCTCCCAGGTGCACTTTGCACCTGGAATTTCCTGGGATTTAGGATTTTGGAGGGATCTCTGAGGATATTTCTGTGGGATTTATTCCCATTTGTTCCCAGATGTGCTGTGCACCTGGAATTTCCCAGGATTTGGGATTTCGGAGGGATTCCTGCAGTTATTTCTGTGGGATTTATTCCCATTTGTTCTCAGGTGTGCTTTGCACCTGGAATTTCCCCGGATTTGGGATTTTGGAGAGATCTCTGCAGATATTTCTGTGGGATCTATTCCTGTTTATTCCCATTTGTTCCCAGGTGCACTGTGCACCTGGAATTTCCCAGGATTTGGGATTTTGGAGGGATTCCTGCAGTTATTTCTGTGGGATTTATTCCCATTTGTTCTCAGGTGTGCTTTGCACCTGGAATTTCCTGGGATTTGGGATTTTGGAGAGATCTCTGCAGATATTTCTGTGGGATCTATTCCCGTCTATTCCCGTTTGTTCCCAGGTGTGCTTTGCACCTGGAATTTCCTGGGATTTGGGATTTTGGAGAGATCTCTGCGGATATTTCTGTGGGATCTATTCCTGTTTATTCCCATTTGTTCCCAGGTGTGCTGTGCACCTGGAATTTCCCTGGATTTGGGATTTTGGAGGGATTCCTGTGGATATTTCTGTGGGATTCATTCCCTTTTATTCCCACCTGTTCCCAGGTGTGCTTTGCACTTGGAGTTTCCCGGGATTTGGGATTTTGGAGGGATTTGCCTTTCCCGGCCGGGATTTGCTGTAATCGCCTTTGGGGATTTGTCGGAACCGGAATCGCCTCTTGCAGCAGCGGCTGCCTGCACGTGTGGGGGGTTTGCTGCAGCTGGGAACGGTGCAATTCCAGGCTGCAGGATTTCCTGCACACCCAGGGATCTGGTGCAATTCCAGGCTGCAGGATTCCCTGCACACCCAGGGAACTGATGCAATCCCGGGCTGCAGGATTTCCTGCATATCCAGGGAACTGATGCAATCCCAGGTCGCAGGATTTCCTCCACACCCAGGGAACCAATGCAATTCCAGGCTGCAGGATTCCCTGCACACCCAGGGAACTGATGCAATCCCAGGCTGCAGGATTTCCTGCATGTCCAGGGAACCGATGCAATTCCAGGTTGCAGGATTTCCTGCATGTCCAGGGAACCGATGCAATTCCAGGCTGCAGGATTCCCTGCACACCCAGGGATCCGGTGCAATCCCAGGCTGCAGGATTTCCTGCACACCCAGGGATCCGGTGCAATCCCAGGCTGCAGGATTTCCTGCATGTCCAGGGATCTGGTGCAATTCCAGGTCACAGGATTTCCTGCATGTCCAGGGAACCGATGCAATTCCAGGTCGCAGGATTTGCTGCGGGTTGTGAGTCTTTGTGGCGGGATTTGTTCCGCACTGAAGGATTTATCCCAATTTAATCTTGCAGCTCTTGCTGCAGTCGCATTTTTGGGATTATTTGCATTTCCCAGGAGTTTCCGCACTCAGTTCCTGCTGCCATTTTAAATTCCGGGTTTGCTCCACACCGAGGGGTTTTTCAGAGTCTCCTATCTCAGGACTTGCTGCCGTTGCATTTTTCAGGATCAATTCAGTTTTCCACCCATCCAAATTCCATCCTGAATTTCAGGGTTCGCTTGAGCTAAAGGATTTATCAGGATTTATCAGAGTTCCCCATCCCAGCGCTCGCCGCCTTCGCATTTCCCAGGATTATTTACATTTCAACAATTTGCCGCTGTTCTGAGTTTCAGGACGTGCTCATATTAAAGGTTTCATGACGACTTCACGTCTCAGGGCCTGCTGCAGTCGCATTTTCCAGGATTATTTCCATTTCCCAGGATAATTTCCATTTTCTAAGATTTCCCGCAGTTCTAAATTTCAGGATTTATTGCATGCCAAAGGCTTCACCCCAATTTCCTCGCAGGATTCACTGCAGTTGCATTTCCCAGGATTATTTCCATTTCCCAGGATTATTTCCATTTCCCAAGATTATTTTCATTTTCCAGGATTTCCCGCAGTTCTAAATTTCAGGATTTATTGCATGACAAAGGTTTCACCCCAATTTCACCTTGCAGGATTCGCTGCAGTTGCGAATTATTTCCCCAGGATTATTTCCATTTTCCAGGATTATTTCCATTTCCCAGGATTATTTCCATTTTCCAGGATTATTTTCATTTCCCAGGATTATTTAAATTTTCCAGGATTATTTCCATTCTCCAGGATTATTTCCATTTCCCAGGACTTCCCGCAGTTCTAAATTTCAGGATTTATTGCATGCTGAAGGTTTCACCCCAATTTCACCTTGCAGGATTCGCTGCAGTTGCATTTCCCAGGATTATTTCCATTTCCCATGATTATTTCCATTTTCCAGGATTATTTCCATTTCCCAGGATTATTTCCATTTCCCAGGACTTCCCGCAGTTCTAAATTTCAGGATTTATTGCATGATGAAGGTTTCACCCCAATTTCACCTTGCAGGATTCGCTGCAGTTGCATTTCCCAGGATTATTTCCATTTCCCATGATTATTTCCATTTTCCAGGATTATTTCCATTTCCCAGGATTATTTCCATTTCCCAGGACTTCCCGCAGTTCTAAATTTCAGGATTTATTGCATGATGAAGGTTTTACCCCAATTTCACCTTGCAGGATTCGCTGCAGTTGCATTTCCCAGAATTATTTCCATTTTCCAGGTTTATTTCCATTTCCCAGGATTATTTCCATTTTCCAGGATTATTTCCATTTCCCAGGACTTCCCGCAGTTCTAAATTTCAGGATTTATGGCATGACGAAGGTTTCACCCCAATTTCACCTCGCAGGATTCGCTGCAGTTGCATTTCCCAGGATTATTTGCAGTTTTTAGGACTTGTTGTCATCCAGCATTTCGGGATTTGTTCCACGTTGCAGGATCTCCTGCAGCTGAATATTGCAGGATTTATTGCAGCTGCGTTTTCCTGGATTCGTTTCACGTCACACCTCTCGCTGTCATTCCAAACTGCAGGTTTTTCTCATTGAAGAGATTGGATTTCCCATTGGATTTTATCCCAATTTCATGTCTCAGCCTTTGCTGAAATTGCATTTTCCGGGAATATTTGAATTTCCCAGGGCTCGTTGCTATCCCAAGCCCCAGGATTTGTTCCCTTTTGAGGATTTTACCCCAATTTCACATCACAAGACTCGCTGAAATTGCATTTTCTGGGAATATTTGAATTTCCCAGGCCTCACTTGCTATCCCAAATCTCAGGATTTGTTCCCTTTGGAAGGTTTCACCCCAATTTCACACCACAGGACTCACTGGAATTGCATTTTCCGGGAATATTTGAATTTCTCAGGGCTCATTGTTATCCCAAACCCCAAGATTTGTTCCTTTTCGAAGGATTTCACCCCAATCCCACATGGCAGCCATTGCTGATATTGCATTTCTCAGGACTCTGAATTTCAAAATGTCAGGATTTTTTTTCATATTGAAGGGTTTGCCAGGATTTCATATCTCAGCACTTGCTGGTGTTGCATTTTCCAGGAACACTTGAGTTTTCCAGGCCTTGTTGTTTCCCAGACCCCAGGATTTGTTCACTTTTACCCCAATTTCACATCACAGGACTCACTGGGATTGCATTTTCTGGGAATGTTTGAATTTCCCAGGCCTCATTTGCTATCCCAAACCCCAGGATTTGTTCCCTTTGGAAGGTTTTATCCCAATTACATATTATAGGACTTGATAAAATTGCATTTTCTGGGAATATTTGAACTTTCCATGACTCGTTGATATCCAAACTCCAGGATTTGTTCCCTTTGGAAGGATTTCACCCCAATCCCACACTACAGGACTCACTGAAATTGCATTTTCTGGGAATATTGGAATTTCCCAGGCCTCGTTTGCTATCCCAAATCTCAGGATTTGTTCCCTTTGGAAGGATTTCACCCCAATTCCACATGGAAGCCATTGCTGAAATTGCATTTTCTGGGAATGTTTGAATTTCCCAGGCCTCATTTGCTATCCCAAACCCCAGGATCTGATCCCTTTAGGAGGTTTTATCCCGATTTCATATTATAGAACTTGATGAAATTGAATTTTCTGGAATTATTTGAACTTTCCATGACTTGTTGATATCCAAACCCCCGGATTTGTTCCCTTTAGAAGGATTTCACCCCAATTCCACATGGCAGCCATTGCTGAAATTGCATTTTCTGGGAATGTTTGAATTTTCCAGGGCTCATTTGCTATCCCAAATCTCAGGATTTGTTCCCTTTGGAATGATTTCACCCCAATCCCACACCACAGGACTCACTGGAATTGCATTTTCTGGGAATATTTGAATTTCCCAGGCCTCATTTGCTATCCCAAACCCCAGGATTTGTTCCCTTTGGAATGATTTCACCCCAATCCCACACCACCGCACTCACCAAAATCCCCCTTTCCCATATTTCCCGCAATCCTCACCCCCACCTGCAATTCCCATCGCCTGGGGGTGGCTGTGGGGATTTTTCCCATGGAAGTTTCTATCCCCATCCCACACCCCGGGGGTGCGTTTCCCGGGAATGTCGGCGTTTCCCGGGGGGTGGGTGTGTGGATTTTTCCCACGGCAGTTTCTGTCCCGGTCCCGTACCCTGGGGGTGCGTTTCCCGGGAATGTCGGCGTTTCCTGGGCGCGTTCCGGTGTGTGGATTTTTCCCACGGAAGTTTCTATCCCCATCCCACACCCCAGGGTTGCGTTTCCCGGGAATATCAGCATTTCTCGGGGGGTGGCTGTGTGGATTTTTCCCAGGGAATTTTCTATCCCCATCCCACACCCCGGGGGTGCGTTTCCCGGGAATGTCGGCGTTTCCCGGGCGCGTTCCGGTGTGTGGATTTTCCCATGGAAGTTTCTATCCCTGTCCCACACCCCGGGGTTGCATTTCCTGGGAATGTCGGCGTTTCCTAGGGGTGGGTGTGTGGATTTTTCCCACGGAAGTTTCTATCCCGTTCCCACACCCCAGGGTTGCGTTTCCCGGAATGTCGGCGTTTCCCGGGCGCGTTCCGCGGCGCTGAGCGCTGTCCGTGGCCGTTGCAGCTCGGCTCCGCGCGGCTCCGCGTGTTTCCAGGCCCAGGGCACGCCGGGGGTGCGGCTGTGGGTGCTGCAGCAGGCGCGCAGCGTGAAGCTGCCCTCGAGCGTGGCGCGCTGCCGCTGCGCCCCGCGCCCGAGCTGCTGCTGCCATGGACGCGCCCAGCAAGGACCCGGGAGACGAGAAGGTGCCGGGGGAACGGGGTGGGAGATGGCAGCGGGGATCAGGGATCGGGATAGGGGATCGGGATGGGAGCTGGGATCGGGAATGGGGGATTGGGATGGGAGCTGGGATCGGGGATTGGGATGGAGGATCGGGATGGGAGCGGGGATGGGAGCTGGGATCGGGGATCGGGGATCGGGGATCGGGATGGAGCTGGCAGCGGGGATCGGGATGGGAGCTGGGATGGGAGCTGGGATCGGGGATCGGGGATCGGGATGGGAGCTGGGATCAGGGATCAGGGAACGGGATGGGAGCTGGCAGCGGGGATCGGGGATTGGGGATCAGGAATAGGGGATCGGATGGGAGCTGGGATGGGAGCTGGGATCAGGGATCGGGGATCGGGATGGGAGCTGGGATGGGAGCTGGGATCAGGGATCAGGGAACGGGATGAGAGCTGGCAGCGGGGATCGGGATTGGGGATCAGGATAGGGGATCGGGATGGGAGCTGGGATGGGAGCTGGGAGCGGGGATCGGGATGGGGGGATCGGGATAGGGGATCGGGATGGGAGCGGGGATCAGGGATCGGGATGGGGGATCGGGATGGGAGCGGGATGGGAGCTGGGATCAGGGATCAGGGATCAGGATCGGGGAACGGGATGGGAGCTGGGAGCGGGGATCGGGATGGGGGATCGGGATAGGGGATCGAGATGGGAGCTGCAGCGGGGGATCGGGATGGGAGCTGGGAGCGGGGGTCGGGGATCGGGATAGGGGATCGGGATGGGAGCTGGGATGGGATGGATCGGAATGGGAGCTGGGATTGGGATGGGATGGGGATGGGAGCTGGGATTGGGATGGGATCGGGATTGGGATTGGGATGGGAGCTGGGAGTGGGATGGGGTCGGATGGGAGCTGGGATCGGGGATCAGGGATCGGGATGGGATCGGGATGGGAGCTGGGAGTGGGGATGGGAGCTGGGATCGGGGATCGGGTTGGGAGCTGGGATGGGATGGATGGGGATGGGAGCTGGGATTGGGATGGGACGGGGATGGGAGCTGGGATCGGGATGGGATCAGGATTGGGATTGGGATGGGAGCTGGGATCGGGATGGGATCGGGATGGGAGCTGGGATCGGGGATCGGGTTGGGATTGTCCTGAGTGCTGGGATGGGTGCTGGGATGGGGACAGGATGGGGATGGGAATGGGATCAGGATGGGAGCTGGGATCAGGGATCGGGATGGGATCGGGATGGGATCAGGATGGGAATGGGATCGGGATGGGAGCTGGGATCGGGGATCGGGTTGAGAGCTGGGATGGGATGGGATCAGGATGGGAGCTGGGATGGGATGGGATCGGGTTGGGAGCTGGGATGGGATGGGATCGGGTTGGGATTGTCCTGGGTGCTGGGATGGGTGCTGGGTGCTGGGATGGGAATGGGATCGGGATGGGAGCTGGGAGCGGGGATCAGGATGGGATCAGGATGGGAGCTGGGGATGGGAGCTGGGATTGGGATGGGTGCGGGATGGGATCAGGGATCGGGATGGGATTGTCCTGGGTGCTGGGATGGGAGCTGGGATCGAGGATCGGGATGGGATCGGGATGGGATTGGGATGGGAGCTGGGATCGGGGATCGGGATGGGATCAGGATGGGATTGGGATGGGAGCTGGGGACAGGAGCTGGGATCGGGATGGGAAGCTGGGATTGGGATGGGAGCTGGGATCAGGGATCGGGTTGGGAGCTGGGATGGGATGGGATCGGGATGGGAGCTGGGATGGGATGGGATGGGATCGGGATGGGAGCTGGGATGGGATGGGATCGGGTTGGGAGCTGGGATGGGATGGGATCGGGTTGGGAGCTGGGATGGGAGCTGGGATTGGGATGGGATTGTCCTGGGTGCTGGGATGGGTTGCTGGATGCTGGGATGGGAATGGGATCGGGATGGGAGCTGGGATTGGGGATTGGGATGGGATCAGGATGGGATTGAGATGGGAGCTGGGGACAGGAGCTGGGATCGGGATGGGAGCTGGGGATGGGAGCTGGGATGGGAGCTGGGATCGGGATGGGATCAGGATGGGATTGGGATGGGAGCTGGGGACAGGAGCTGGGATCGGGATGGGAGCTGGGATCGGGATGGGTGCTGGGATTGGGATGGGTGCTGAGATGGGTGTTGGGAACCCTGCTGGGTGCCAGGATTCCCGCTGGATCCTGGGATTCCCACTGGATCCCTGGGATTCCCGCTGGATCCTGGGATTCCCACCGGTTCCTGGGATTGGTTCTGGGATTCCCCTGGATCCCGGGATCCCGCCCGGCTCGGTGCCAGCCCGCTCCCGTTGCAGGTCAGGATTTCCTATTTCCGTGAGGCCGGCGGGGTTCCCGTGGGCCGGGCCGTGCTCTACCTCACCTGTGTGGGTAAGGGGGGAACGGCCCTAACCCCGTCCTGAACCCCAGTCCCGAATCCCATTCCTGAACCCCATTCCTGAACCCCATTCCAAACCCCATTCCTGAATCCCATTCCCAAACCCCATTCCTGAACCTCATTCCTGAAACCCCATTCCCAAACCCCATTCCCGAACCCCATTCCCAAACCCCATTCCTGAATCCCATTCCTGAACCTGGTCCTGAATCGCATTCCTAAACCCCCATTCCCAGATTACCCCTTTATCCCATCCCATCCCATGGATCCCATCCCATGGATCCCATCCCATCCCATCCCATCCCATCCCATCCCATCCCATCCCATCCCATCCCATCCCATTCCATCCCATCCCACGGATCCCATCCCATCCCATCCCATCCCATCCCATCCCATCCCATCCCATCCCATCCCATGGATCCCATGGATCCCATGGATCCCATCCCTGTCCCACAGAGGTGTCGCTGGATGCTGACGTCAGCCGCAGCGGGGCCGTGAGCCGGACACTGCTGGACAAGGTATCCAGAGGGGCCGGGATCCTCGTGGGATCGGGAATTCCTGAATGACCCCGGACCCCACTGGGATCGGGAACTCCTGAATGACCCTGGGACCCCTATGGGATCGGGAATTCCTGAATGACCCCAGACCCCTATGGGATCGGGAATTCCTGAATGACCCCAGACCCCGCTGGGATCGGGAATTCCTGGCTGACCCCTAAAGCCCAATGGAATTGGGAATTCCTGGCTGACCCCCAGACCCCGCTGGGATCGGGAATTCCTGGCTGACCCCCAGACCCCGATGGGATCGGGAATTCCTGAATGACCCCAGACCCTGATAGGATCGGGAATTCCTGAATGACCCCAGACCCCTATGGGATCGGGAATTCCTGGCTGACCCCCAGACCCCGATAGGATCGGGAATTCCTGGCTGACCCCCAGACCCCGATGGGATCGGGAATTTCTGGCTGATGCTCTGGTTCCCGCTGGGTGTCCCCAGGCCAGCTGGACGTGGGGCCCCGATGGCCACGGGGCCGTGCTCCTCGTCAACTGCGACCGCGATGACCCCGGCGCCCAGGGCCTGGACAGCGAGGACAGCGCCGTGCGCTCCTACAACGGTCCCAGAGCCCAACCTCCCGCTGCTCCCGACGGCTTCATATTCCCCGCTGTTCCCTCCATCTTCATCTTCCCGCTGTTCCCTCCATCTTCCCTCTGTTCCTTCCAACCTCCCACTGTTCCTCCGTCTTCATATTCCCGCTGTTCCCTCCATCTTCATCTTCCCACTGTTCCCTCCGTCTTCATCTTCCCGCTGTTTCCCTCCGTCTTCATCTTCCCTCTGTTCCCTCCATCTTCATATTCCTGCTGTTCCCTCCGTCTTCATCTTCCCTCTGTTCCCTCCAACCTCATATTCCCACTGTTCCCTCCATCTTCATCTTCCCACTGTTCCCTCCATCTTCATATTCCCGCTGTTCCCTCCGTCTTCATCTTCCCTCTGTTCCCTCCATCTTCATATTCCTGCTGTTCCCTCCGTCTTCATCTTCCCGCTGTTCCCTCCATCTTCCCTCCGTTCCTTCCAACCTCCCGCTGCTCCCGACATCTTCATCTTCCTGCTGTTCCCTCCAACCTCCCACTGTTCCCTCTGTTTTCATATTCCCGCTGTTTCCTTCCATCTTCCCCTGCTCCTTCCATCTTCATCTTCCGCTGTTCCCAACATCTTCATCTTCCCGCAGCTCCCTGTGTCTTCCCGCTGTTTCCCTCCATCTTCCCGCTGTTCCTCCATTTCCCCACTTTTCCCTCCATTTCCCCACTTTTCCCTCCATTTCCCCACTTTTCCCTCCATTTCCCCACTTTTCCCTCCATTTCCCCACTTCCCCCTCCATTTTCCCACTTTCTCCTCCATTTTCCCACTTTTCCCTCCATTTTCCCACTTTTCCCTCCATTTTCCCACTTTTCCCTCCATTTCCCCACTTTTCCCTCCGTTTTCCCACTTTCCCCTCCATTTTCCCACTTTCCTCTCCCCAATTCTCCCACTTTCCTCTCAATTATCCCCTTCTTCCAAAGCCCAGAGCCCCAAATTTTTCACTTTTCCTTGAGTTTTCCCTCCCTTTTCCCTGAGTTTCCCCCCTTTTCCCTCAAACTCCTTTCTACCACAGCCCAAATTCCAATTTCCCCACTTTCCCCTCAATTTTCCCTTCCTACAACAGCCCAGAAACCCTGTTTTCCCACGTTTCCCTCAATTTTCCCTTCCTTCCACAGCTCAGAACCTCAATTTTCCCACTTTTCCCTGAGTTTTCCCTTCCCACCACAGCCCAGGACCCCGGTTCCTGCACTTTCCCTCAATTCTTCCATTTCCCCATCAATTTCCCCATTCTCCCACTTTTCCCTCATTTTTCTGCCACTTTCTCCCTCAATTGTTGTTCCTACCTCAGCCCAGAACCCCCAATTTTCCCATTTCCCCTCAATTTCCCCAATTTTCCCCTCAGTATTTCCCGCTTTCCCGAGTTTTCCCATTTTCCCCTCAATTTTCCCCCTTTCCCTGGGTTTTCCCTTTGTACCCCAGCCCAGAACCCCCAATTTTCCCATTTCCCCCCCCCGTTTTCCCCCTTTCCCCCCAATTTTCCCATTTTCCCCTCAATTTCCCCCTTTCCCCCTCAGTTTCCCCCTTTTCCCTCGGTTTTCCCTTTTTCCCCTCCATGTCCCCCTTTTCCCGGGGTTTTCCCCAATTTTCCCCCTGGGTTTCCCCCTTTTCCCGGGGTTTTCCCCAATTTTCCCCTGGGTTTCCCCCTTTTCCCGGGGTTTTTCCACAATTTTCCCCAATTTTCCCCCTCGGTTTCCCCCTTTTCCCGGGGTTTTCCACAATTTTCCCCAATTTTTCCCCCTGGGTCTCCCCCTTTTCCTGGGGTTTTCCCCGATTTTCCCATTTCCCCCTCGGTCTCCCCCTTCTCCTGGGGTTTCCCCAATTTCCCCCTTTGCCCCCCGGGTTTCCCCCTTTTCCCTGTTTTTTCCCGACTTTCCCGTTTTCCCCAGACCTGAAGGACATGTCGCAGCTGGTGCTGAGGACGCGCGGTCCCCGCGCCATCTTCGCCGCGCACCGCCTGCTGCTGCCACGTGGACTTCGGCCACGCCGACAAAATCCGCGTTTTCTACGGCGGCAGTGAGTGCCCGCCTTTCCCGGGATGGGATCCGTGGGATGGGATGGGATGGGATCCATGGGACGGGATGGGATGGGGGATGGGATGGGATGGGATGGGATGGGATGGGATGGGATGGGATGGGATGGGATCCATGGGATGGGATGGGATGGGATGGGATCCATGGGATGGGATGGGATGGGATTGGGATGGGATGGGATGGGATGGGATCCATGGGATGGGATGGGATGGGATGGGATGGGATGGGATGGGAACCATGGGATGGGATGGGATGGGATGGGATGGGATCCATGGGATGGGGTGGGATGGGATGGGATGAGATCCATGGGATGGGATGGGATGGGATGGGATCCATGGGATGGGATCCGTGGGATGGGATCCATGGGATGGGATGGGATGGGATCCGTGGGATGGGATGAGATCCATGGGATGGGATGGGATGGGATCCGTGGGATGGGATGGGATCCATGGGATGGGATCCATGGGATGGGATGGGATGAGATCCATGGGATGGGATGGGATGGGATCCATGGGATGGGATGGGATGGGATGGGATGAGATCTATTGGGATGGGATGGGATGGGATGGGAACCATGGGATGGGATGGGATGGATGGGATGGGATGGGATGGGATGGGATGGGATGGGATGGGATGGGATGGGATGGGATGGGATGGGATGGGATGGGATGAGATCCATGGGATGGGATGGGATGGGATCCATGGGATGAGATCCATGGGATGGGATGGGATGGGATGGGATGGGATGGGATGGGATGGGATGGGATGGGA